>JAABKJ010008680.1:0-11388 GCA_011634705.1 Andricus grossulariae | reverse complement strand
ACTACATAGTCTATCACCGACACCCCCACCTTACTTACATATGTGTATTCTCCCTCTTCATCCCCCGTTGCCATACCGTTCGCCACCGCCCAACCTCTATCCTCCATCCAGTCCCTTAGAAGCTCCCCCTCCTTATTTATTAACTTTTCCTTCGATTTTCTTTCGAAGCTCTCCCCTTCCCTGTAAAGGCCCCCTTCCCTCCCCATCCTCGCATTGAAGCCCCCCCCCCAGTACCACCATACCCTCCTCTCTTTCGCCTAGCAAGTCTTCTACCCTTTCTTTAATTCTTTCCATCTCATTCTTATTGTACACTATCATAAACTTACATGTTACACTACATCAAATTCCTGGATATGCCTCCAGAACTTCACATCTTTTTTCTTTACCCCTGCTACGTTTCAGTATAGCACCTTCACTACTCCTCCACCCTGCTTCACCTCGACCGCCCTACTTCCTACGAAACAAAGTCCCCTGCACTTCCTTCAGCACCTCTTTCTCCTCGTCCCACACCCACATTTTCTCGTCCACTTTTATTTTCAGATTCCCTACCTTCGCCGCTCTCCCTTCACTCCTCTCCCTCCTGCTCTATCGTTCAGCATTCTCTGCACTTCTCTTTCCTTCCTCGTCAAATCGTGATCGATGAAAACCGGCTTATCCTGTATTTTGTTTTTATTTCGTATTACCTCCAAATTCTCTTCCCAGCTCCCCAACTTCACAACGGTTACTTCCATCTTCTTTCCCCCCTCCAGCCTAACTTTCCCTACCTGGTTTTGAATCCACCCTATGCTCTGTTGCAGTGCTTTCACGCCCTCCCTTTCTTCTCCGCTCTTTAGCTTCAATCCTCTTATCACAATATTATTTCTCCAGTCTGCCTTCTCTTTTTTTTCCATTCTGAACTCCATTGCCCTTATCCTTTCCCTACCCATCTTCTCCTTCTTTTCATTCCTACATTCTCCCACTTTCTCTTTTCTCATATTCTCTACCCTCTCCCGAATATTTTTCTTCTCGCCCTCCCCCCATCACCTACTTCAATTTCCGATCTGCTCTCCACCTTCTCGAGCCTTTTTTCTATCCTTTCCTTCCAAACTCTAATCTCCTCTTCCATCTGCTTTATTTTATCTTCTTTTTTCTTCCTTACCGACACCACGTCCCTCTCTAATCCTTCTACTTTCGCCCTCAGTTCATTCACCTTTTCCCATTTCTCATCTCTGATTCTCAAATCCTCTCTCATACCTTCCATCTGCTCCTTAGTCCCCCTTACGTCCTCCCTCAGTCTCCTGATCTCGCCTAGCAGCATCCCGAAAGCCTCCTTCTCCGACTACCCCTTCATTTTTGGCAAGGCGACCTGCTTGTTCTTGTACTTTTCTTGAACGGACTCTCAGCCACGCTTTTCTCTGGACTCTTCTGGCTGACTCTCTTCCTCTTCAAGAGATCATCCCACTCACTTGCGCTAGATGCTCTCTCCCTCACCTTTTCGCTTCCTTTATTCAGCTTTTTCTCTCTCGCTGACGCTCTGCTCGACACCGGGCCACACACTGTTGGCCGTCGTGGCGTATGGAAAATTTCCTCCCCTTCAAGTTCACTACCATCACTGCCAGTGCTCTCGCTGACAACCTAACGCTATCCCACGTCCCGCTCTTCCGTCGGTAACTGGGACCTCTCCATACTGTACCTTCTGCAACTGACAGATGTCTCTGATGACTTTTGCCGCGTCCTGACCCGAATTTTCCCTTTATCTCACTTTTTCAAACCCTGACAACCCCTGCAGACACTCGTTTCTGTCCCTTAACATCCCCAAACACTACGAGAACCACCCTTGTCCCCCTCGAAGGCCCAAAACTCCTGACCACAAACTCCCCCGATCCCCTGCCAACCTAACCCCACTTTTCCTATTTAACTAAATCTCACCTCACTACTACGCTAAAAATTAATGTTCATCTCCACAATTCACCCGACACAACCCTACTCACCTCCTCTGCTTCCACCCTTACACTCCACTCGCACCTTCCACACAAATTCCGTAAAATCCTTTCACCACCTCCCACTGAACACGTTCTCACTTCCGCCACCACATGCGAGTCCAAAATGTCCAATAAAATTGTGTGGAAGTAGGCTCTTATGAAAGATCAAAATCAATAAAAATTCATCGAAATATAATTCAAAATTTGTCGATACGTTTCGGCTGCACTGTCATCCGCCAGCGACTCATTAATGTCTGTCCTTCGTTCATAATTCAAGTTTTTTGTTTTATTTTAAACATTTTATAAGTGTTTGATATTTTTACTACTTTTACTTGTTGAGTGGAGTTTCTATTTCTTTGAATTTCTTTGATGGTCTTTTGCCATCACTAAATCAGTAATGCTCTCTTTTTATTTTATTTTTTGGTTAAATTTTGTAAATGATTTTTGTAAATGTTTTAACTTCGATGTAAATAATTTTTTCTTCATCAATAAATGTTTTGACTGATGACGGCTGACATAGCAGCCGAAACGTATCGATAAATTTCAAATTATATTTCGATGAATTTTTATTGATTTTGACCTGTCATTGGAGACTATTTCGACACAACATCTCCAAATATGTATAATTTTCATTGAAAAAGATGTAGGGTGTTACCTTAACTTTCCTTCTTCAGAATTTCTTCGATTTTTAAATTTTTATTGAAATAATTTATTGTCAATCAACAAATTTATAATTCATCATTATTTATTTCCCAAGGTGGCTGCACTGAAATACAGAAAATTAAAGGAATAATAAGTTTTAGATGCTCATACTTTATGGAAGTTATTGAAAAACATATTTTAATTAAGTAATACTATCCTAATTTGTAAGCTTGATAATTATAACTACTAAGTATCAGAAGAAAAGATTATTATCAATATACATTCCAAGTACCATATAATAACAGTTTCGGGGGGTTCCTCGCACAGGCCTTGTTACTAAATTGGTACCGTCGAAACGTAAACTGTCAAGGCCGCCTGAACCATTTACAATAGGAATGCATAATATTGCGCAATATACTCGACTGAGTACTTGTGCATTACAAAATCAGACCGGCTTCTATGGGACCTGGAGTGTATTTATAATTCTTAAATAGTAACTGAGTGTTTAATTAATAAAATAATAGTGGTTTAGCATTTCACGACTGGAATAGTATAAGTATCACAAATTTATTTTACTAAAGAACAATTTTATTTCAAATTAGGCAGAGATCCAGTTTAGAGTGTCAGAATGATTTGGTTTTTGGATATATCATTCTGTATACAAAATAAATTAACACGTATCTCACAGTGTGATAAAAAACATTTTTTGTATTTCTTACTATCATTCGAAGAAATGGATTTTCTCAAAAACATTCAAACATTTTTTTCGAGAAATATCTGATAATATCTACTACATATCTCATGAGTTTCATTCTCAAGTTTTCGTTCACATTTGAAAAAAATTATTTTGGAAAAATCGAGTTTTTGAATAAATCTCGGAAACAGCAAAAGGTAAATAAAAATATGCAGATCAAAGTTTACACACTTATAAAATTTCTTCAAAAAATATGTCTTGCTCTGTTGTGATATTTTATATCATTTACGGAAAAATAATATTTAAAGAAAAAAATGGTTACTCTGCCTTAAAAATGGTTAAGCCCCTATAAAACTGATAGAATGCCTTGATTATATAAGCAGAAACGCTAAACAAAATATATACAACAATAAAAACGGTGGGGCTTTCCAAAAAATCTTCTTTATATTTTTTTCATCGAATTTTGAGAACATGAAAAGACTATTTTCACGAAAACCAACTTTTCTATTTTTTTGAATATTTAAAAAAAGTTTCTAATATAAAAACGGCATCCTATCAGTTCAATGCGGGCAAAAATATTTTTGTAGAACTTCTCCAAACGTTTCAAATTTTATCTGAACATTCTTTTGTACCTTCCGTTGTTTGCGGGAAAATTGCAAAAATTTTATTTAAGCATTTCACCATCTATTTCTCAACAACAAAAATTTAGTGCGTAGTTTTTGAGAAAATCCACTTTGTATAATTTAAAAAAAAACAGCTATAGTATTTTATCGAATTTCGTTATGTTTCTGTGAGTACACAAGCATTTAAGGGCATATTTTCTAAGTAAATAAAGTGAGGTGAGACAGATAAAGTGTGTAAATAATTCTTGTTTTCCTATTTCAAAACAGGAACTTGTGTGTTGGTGGAGGTGACGTACATACATAGTATGATCCGTAGAATGATGTGACTAAGTCTAAATTAACAAATTTCATAATTTTATCTACTAATTATTTCAATAAAGCTATAAACGTTATATTATCACGTTCTTTCATTAAACTTGTCTGCTTTTCTCATTTCCAGATTTTTCTCTTAATTAATAGTCCTTATTACACAGTCCTTATTAAATTAATATATTTGCAAAAAGCAATTATTAGTTTTCAACTATCCACTATTCCACTACATATTTCAGTACTTTGTTTAATTAACAGATTATTATTGTTGATTTGAACAAATAGTATCAAACAAATAATTTCATTGATTAAAAAAAAATAAAACAAACGTCATCTTTTAAAATAAAACCAATTTTTACTTCATTAAAGACAATATCACTTCAAATTTGAAGAAAAGAAATTAAAGAAACAATTTTTTAAATTTAATAACTACCTTCCTTTAGAGGTAATATGGAAATTGTACTTTTATATGAAATTATTTTATTTTCTTTGATATTTTATTTTATATTTCTATTTAAATTTACTATTCTAAAAAAATACAAAAAATCTTAAAATTAGTGCAATTAGTAATTTAGTAATTAGAAATATTCTTAGAAATTTGACAAAATGTTAGTTTGAAGTACTAAAGTATAAAAGATAACAAATAAAAATTACTATATCATAAAGGTCTATTAAATGAATGATTTCAATGAAAATTCAATAAATATTGAAAAGTTGTAGAAGCAAAATTACTTGTTTTGCGCGAACAGAAATAGAACCCATTGCATACAATTATTTTATTATTTAAATTTAAATCATACTTGAAGAAACGTCCATTAATTAAGTGAGGATTATTTTTGAAATTTTAGACCACTTTCACCCCTGATATAAAAATTAATAAGATTTTTATGATAACCCACTCCCTTCTTACGTATGATTTAATATTTTTTACTTAATATATAAAAAATAATTAAATATTTTTTCACCGTAAACCTGATTGCAAAGGATTTCAAAAGATTTAAAAGATTTCCTGTCATTTGAAAGTATTTTGAAAGATTTTAGCGGATTTCAAGATATTTCATAGCACTACAATGTGTTTCAAAGAATTAAAAACTATTTACGGAATTTAATAAGATTGCCAAAGTTTTTCAAGAATTTCAAAAAATTTTAAGAATTAGAAAAGTTTTAAAGTAGAATTTCAAATGATTTTTAAAGATTTCAAGCCTTTGAAGGAACTACCTAGTACAATTTTAGGGAGAATCTTAATGCTTTTAAGGGATTTTACGAGATTTTAAGTGACTTCAAGGAGTTTGAGGAATGAAGAACGATTTCCATTTATTTAATGAGATTTTAAGAGGTTTGCAGGCTTTTTAGGAGATTTGAAAATATTTCAAAATAAGGCACGGGATGTCAAAGGATTTTGAAGGATGTCATGTGATTCCGAAGTATTTTCACTAATTCTGAAGGTTATCAGGTGATTTTGATGGGATTTCAAACATTTAAAGGATATTGAATAGATTTCATAAGATTTCAATAAATTTCAGGGGATTTCAAAATATTTTCAAAAATTTCAAAGGATTATAAGGATTTAAAGCCATTTGAAAGGGTTCAGCTCCAAGGATTTCCTAAGATTTAAAAAGGTCTAATGGAATTTCAAATGATTACTGAATATTAAAAAATGATTTTAAGGGATTTAAAAAGATTTTGAAATATCTTACGTAATTTAAAAGATTTTAACCGATTTTTAGAATATATATGGGACTTTCAACGGATTTTAAAAATTAATATAAGGGATTTTTATGGGATTTCAAAGATTTTAAGCGCTTTCAAGGGTTTTCAAAGCTCTGAAAAGTTGGCACCCAAATATTTGGGAGATTTGACGGGATTTAAAGAGACTTCATAAGATTTTAGAGGATTTCAAAAGACTGGGAAAGATTTCAAACGATTTCAAGAGATTAAAAAGACTTTAATCAATATAAAAAGTTTCCAAATATTCGACGTAATTTCGAAGATCTTTACCGATTTTTAGAGTATTTGAGGGATTTACAAGGATTTTCAAGGTTTATAAGGAATTTTTATGGGATTTTGAAGATTTCAAGGATTTTCACAGTTGTTGAGGGATTTTCAAGGAATTATGTACGATATCCATCGACTTCAAAGGGTTCCAAAGAATTTTCACATGATTTTCAAATTCAAAGGGCTTTATAATATTTCAAAAACATACAGAAGATTTCAAAGGATTGCATAGGTTTCCAAGGATTCAAGGATATTAATTAAAGGTGTACGTCAGATTTCAAGAATGGTTTAATTCCTCGACTTTATATTTATCGGATTAATAAAAAATAGGGAACTTACGTAAAAAATCCCCCCCCCCACCCCTTATTAAGGATTCGTAAGATTTTCCGGGTTCCCTCCACCCCGAAAAGCCTTACGTAATTGGTCGACGCTCCCTGATAAATTGAATTGAATTAGTAAAATTTTCACTAATTCAGATTCAGTATTGTAAACTGCTATTTTTTCGTTTTTCTTTTTGTTTTATTTTTAACCATTCTTTTAAACAAACAGCGGCAAAAGTTTTAATTTGAACGATACGATTTTTTATCTCTGAAGCAGTCTCTTAAATAAAGTAATTGTGAGTCAGAACAAAAAGGAACGGCTTAAAAATCATAAATATTATATTAAAAATTGTATTTGATTATTACAAACAATTCGTTTGAAAAAATTTAACAGTATATATTTCAACAATTAGTTGAAAAATGTGAGCAGTATATCAAAAATATGATTCAGATCACATGAACTCTATGTAATTTTCCCCGTAGAATCAAATAGTGTTATTAGCTTTTCCGTAAGAAACATTCTTCAAAAAATTGTTCCAACAAAAATTGTTTGAACAATCGCGAATTTCAATTATTTCTTTATGAAAAATTGTCTATTGTTCAAATTTTTTCATCACAACATTAACTTTTTAACTACGCCAATTGCTCTGCCTGTGAGGCTTCAAATGCTCTATTTTAAGGTTGAATAGGATAAATAGATTTAAAAATTGTTTATAACCTCATAATTTGTTTATAATTTTTTCAATTATGACATTTTTTGTTCCTCATAACATTCAAGTAATAAATTACAACGATTTTAGGACAGAATAATTTTCATGAATTGTTTAAGCAATTTATTATTGGTTTTAGCAACTTTCTCTTAGAAAAGAGTTAGAAAGTCACGGTTTTTTTTTCTTCGAATTTTCCAACTTATTTTTAACTTTACAATTATATTGAGGCAATAATCAATGAAATTAAAAAAAATATTAATTCAAACAATTTATTATTATTCATAATAATATTCATTTAGAATAATGCTATAAAGTGTAAGTTTTGTCTGAAATTTTCCACTTTTTGTCCACTTTTCAATCAGAGTGAGGTTATTATTAATTCAAGTTGATAAACATAATCGTTTAAACAATTAGTAATTATTTTGAACAATATTCTCCTTGAATCATGCTAGAAAGTTGCTGTTCTTTTTTAAATATTCAACTTTTTGCCCACTTTTCACTCAGAGGGAGGTAATAGTTAATAAAATTTAACAATCATAATTGTTTAAACCATTTATCATTGTTTATGGATATCTTCTCCTATAGTAATGCTAGATAGTTGCGGTTTTTCTGAAATTTTCTACTTTCTTTCAACTTTTCAATCAGAGCGAGGTAATAATTCATGCAATTTGAAAAATATAATTATTTAAACAAATTATTATGGTTTACAATATTCTACTACAGTAATGCTAGATAGTTACATTTTTTTCTAAAATTTTTAACTTTTTGCCCACTTTTTATTTCGTGAGATAATAATGAATGCAACTCAACAAACATAATTGTTTGAACAATTTATTATTGTTTATAACTATATTTTCTTAGCGTGTTGCTAGGAAATTGCGGGTTTTCTGAAATATTCAGCTTTTCTTTGACTTTTTGGATAGGAGCAAATACTAAATATTATTATTAATAATTATTTAGACGAAAAAACTCTTAGTAACTAATTCAAGAAAAATTTACATTTAATATGATCCATACAAAAATTAAAGAATACTTCAAATATCTGTTTTATTTCAGAAAAATATATTCACAGAAAAGATAAAGATTGTTTGAAAAATGATTCTCTCTTTTGTTTATTTATTATTTGTTCATAACTGAAAAGCCAAAGCAGAGGTAAAAACTTCAGAAAAAAACTGAAACTTTCTAGCATTCATCTAAGATAGTTTTAAACAATGATAAATTGTTTAAATAATTATGATTGTTGAATTGCATTCATTATTACCTCGCTAAATGAAAATTTCACAAAAAGTTGAATATTTCAGAAAAAACCGCAACTTTCTGGCATTATTCAAACAGAATATTATTTAAAATAATGATAAATTGTCCAAATAATCATCATTGTTATCTTGAAGTAATTATGACCTTATTATAATTGAAACGTGGACATAAAGTGGAAAATTTTAGAAGAAACTACAACTATTTAGCATTACCATAGAAGAAAATACTTATAAACATCAATAATTTGCTTAAACAATTAGGTTTGTTAAATTCAATTTGCTAATACCTCGCTTTATGTGAAAAGTGGACAAAAAGTTGAACATTTCTGAAAAAGACCGCAAATTTCCAGCATTATTGAAAAGGAATATTATTAAAAACAATAATGAATTGTTTAAAAAAAATTATATTTGGTAACTTGAATTAACTATTACCTTACTTTGATTAAAAACTGGCCAATAAGTGGAAAATTCAAGAAAAAAGCGCAACTCTCTAGCATTATTCTAAAAGAAGTTATAAATAATAATAAATTGTTTGAATAAATATATCTGTGAACTTTAGTTGATTATTACCTCACTCTGTGAACAATTCAGAAAAACTGTGACTTTTTAACTCTATTTTAAAGGAAAATTACTAAAAATAATAATAAATTGTTTAAACATTTCATGTATGCATCTAATGATCAATAGAAAAACGAATTTTATGTACTAGAAACAATCTGTATTTAAAAAACTGCAAAAATTAATAATTAAAGCTAGAAACTCGCGAAGGCCAATTGTTTACTTATGGTTTTTTTCGTGGAGCGTATAAAACAGACCTCATGGGGCTTGCAAAACCTCCAAGAATAATTTAAAAAAAAACGCATTTATTTTTTGGTCAATCCGAACAAACTTGCAGGCGATATGCATAAAAATTCAAGGAAAAAAATTCCAAGGAATTTTTTAACCAACCTATTCTACATAATATCAATAAATGTTATTAAAATCGGTACAAAACCTTCAGAGATATCGCATTTTCAAAAAAATTCATTTAAAAAAATTGAAAGTGACGTCACTCCTACAATTTTGAAATTTTTTCGCAAATATTTTGCCACAACATCTTACATATCTGACATTATTACTTCCCCGAGTTTCCAAAAAATGGTCACGTTGATAACAACTCTGATGCTCCTGACCAGGAACCTCTCTGCTGTGGAAATATTTTTGTTTGTCATTTTTTCACGCAGTTTTGGGTTAATGTCTTTAGGTGTCAAGGTGGAATTTCGTTTAAAAGTCGAAAACGAAGCAGAAAAGTTTATCAGTTAAAAATGAAACTGGCAGTTATCGTCTTCCTCGCTCTTTTGTGTGCGGCATTTTTCGTTGGACTATCTGCTAAGAAGAAGCATAAATGTAAAAAAGATAAAAAACATTGTGAAAAACCGGAGGATTGCTGTGATGGTTTTGTTTGCCTTTGGGCACAAAAAGAACCAAAAGGTAAAATGCAAAATCACTAAATTTGAGTTGATAATTTGAGCATAGTTCAGAAAAAATATATTGAATTCAACAATTATATTTTTGAGCTTCTGAGTTTATTTATCCATCTAGTTTTTTTTAGAAAGTGATTTGTTTATACGTTAAGCCCTCCACGAAGACCGCAGAAGATTAAACAATGAACAATATCCACTTAAGTTGCGAGTTTGATAATATAGCTGAAATTCTAAAATTTACATGTTCAAATAAACCAAATATATTTTCTCCATTTCATTTTATCCAGAAATAGTTCTTTCACTACAAATAAAAATATGCATTACAAGTTTCTTTATTGATTTTATTTCTTTTATTGTGATGAGCTATAACTTTTACATTGTTTCCACTTTCAAAAGATCTTCATGAAAAATTTCGTTCATTTAAAAAAAAAAGTAAATCTCTTATTGAGGAAAGTTCCCCAAGTATAATGTTTTTCGATATTCCATAAAAAGAAGTAAAGTTGCTTATTTAGGGTAAAGTTGCTCACCAACGAAATATCAAAATGGAGTTTGACAGCTCTTCTAATTAAAACAAGCGATAATCTTTAATACTTTGCCTTAAGCAATTTTATATTGATATTCTATTTTAAAGTTTAAAATAGATATAAACAATTTCCCAATTATTTGGCCAAAAATCATTTTGCAGTTCTATTAAGCCACAAAAAATTGTATTGAAGAATTTTAGGGATATTCCCAAAAAAATTATGGACATCTTTTCCTTATCTGAATAAGGCAATGCTCAAATATTGATATTGAATAATCAAACCTGTACAAAATAAAAAATGTTGGTCTTTTCTTTTCCTAAGGGCTGAATAGTTTTTAGTGGGTGCCAAAATGACTTCCTCAAAGTATGAGCAAAAAAAATTCCCTTCGGCTCGCGTAAGACGGCGAAATGCAAAAATCAGGAAAAATTGATTTTTTCTCTTTATTTTGTAACGAATATATATTTTTTTTGATTCGAGTAAAGAGTGAAAGTTGCTTACTATGACAATATGTGTGTCTGTGTAGTACAGACCTTATCAAAAATTATCTTATCTTCGCACACTCAAGCTAAAGTACCGAAAATGGTAAAAATAACGAGAAGTGTCATTTTCCTCGTTATTTTTAAGGCAATAATTTTTTTCCGGGTGAACGGTAAGAGTTACTTCAGGGACAGGAAAGACCAGAAGTGATTTTTTTCGATACACCCTAATTGACAATTATTCATTTTAGTTGCGGAACAGCAGTGCTGGATAAAAGTAACGTGATTGGTTCGATGCAGGAAGAATAAACCTTAATTCTTCCAAACTTGCAGAGGTCACAGAGAATAAAGAAATATTATAATAATATAAATATAGAAATATCATAATAATATAAATAATATAATAATATAATAT
>JAABKJ010008679.1:0-11390 GCA_011634705.1 Andricus grossulariae | reverse complement strand
CAAAATGAAAAAATTGCCTTAAAATCTTCCACATACTTTTCTGACAATTTTGGAAATCTTTCGAAATGGTTTGAAATCTTGTTCAATTTTATCTAGAAAAGTTTTTCATTCTCTTGAAACCTTTCATTTTTAAAAAGATTCTAAATTTTTTCTTGGAAATCTTTAAAAATCGATTTTTTTTTAATTCTATGAAATCGGCATTTTGTTTTAAATTTTATGAAATCTTTGCGAAACTTCTTAATATTTCTTAAACTAACATGAATTTTTTGTAAAATGTTGTAAACGTGCGGAATTCAAAAATTTGGCTTTAAAATTTTCTACATTATTTTTCGAAATTTTAGAGAATAATTTTTTAATATTCTTTAAAAATGAATTTACCAAATAAAACATTATTCAAATTTTACCAGGAACTTTAAGAAACCTTTTTCATTCTCTTGAAATCTTCAAAATTCTCAAGGCAAAATGTTCGGCAAAATGTTCGGCAAAATGTTCGGCAAAATTCTCTCCATTATTCTCGTTCGTCACAAAAAAAAAACTTGATAAAATTTCAGTGTAAAAGCCTTCAAACCTAATTCTGAAGAAAAAAAAAATTTAAAAGTCCGTTTTTATAATATAAAAAGTACAAAAATTCACATTGTTGACACTTTCCCCATGCATTTGAATAATTTTCGGCCTAAAAGTACAGCCAGCGCCACCCTCGGCAGTACTCAACATTTCCGTCACTTTCATTTCAGAGTGTCACGGGGCTGGTTGAGAACATTTGTTTGGAATTTTAGCGCATGCGCGCAAGACGGTACTCTGTTTTTCTAACCTAAAAATCGCACGTTTTGCAGAAATGGACTTGTGGAAAATGATGTTTATTTTAAATAATAATTAACTGACAAAGCGCAACAATAACGCAAATATTCATCAGATTAAGATTGACCAGTATTTTTTCATTGTCTGCAAGATTTAAAGGCCATCATGCTGATCACTGGGTATGTTAATAATTAAGGATATATTTAAAATATTTGTGAATTTTCCAAATTTAATAAAAATTATCTTTTAACCTTTTGCTCTTAATCCTTCTATTCTTTAATTCTCAAAAATATGCGTGAAGAAATATTTTTTATTTTATTTGTTAGTGTGTCACCAATTACAGACTATTTGTTAAAAATAAACTAATGTGATTACTTTTCTACCAAAAAGACAAATTTTCTACAAAATACACGCATATTCAACCAAACAGATGAGTTTTCTACCAAAAAAATGAATTTTCAACAAAGTACATAAACTTTCCAGTAAAAAAGATAACATTCAAGATTAAAAAAATAATAATTCTTTACTACAAAAATTTCAACAAAATAGTTCAATTTTCAAACAATTGGATGAATTTACAATTAAGAAGATTAATTTTCAACCAAAAAAGACGAATTTTCAACAAAATATATAAACTTTCCAGTAAAAAAGATAACTTTCGAGATTAAAATAAAAATAATTTTTAACTAAAAAAATTTCAACAAAATAGTTCAATTTTCAAATGAATTTCCAACCAAGAAGATTAATTTTCTACCAAAAAAGATGATTTTTCAACAAACTACATAAACTTTCAAATAAAAAAAATTTCGGAGATAAAAAAATAATATTTGCCAAAAAAATTTTTTAACAAAGTAATTCAATTGTCAGTCAAAAGGATGAATTTACAATCATGAAGATTAATTTTCTACCAAAAATACTAATTTTCAACAAAATACATGAATTTTCAACCAAAAACATGAATTTTCAACTAAGAAGATTAATTTTATGCCAAAAAGATGAATTTTCGACTAAATACGTGGATTTCGACGAAAAAGATGAATTCTCAACGAATTACATGAGCTTTTAACCAAACAGATAAATTTTGAGATCAAAAATAATATTGCCCCAAAAAAAAAATAATTTTCAACAAAGTAATTGAATATTTAAACAAAGGGATGAATTTTCAACCAAGAAGATTAATTTTCTTCCAAAAAGATGATTTTTCAACGAAATATATGAATTTTCATCCGAAAAGAAAAATTTTAAGATAAAATAATTTTGGGCTAAACAAATAACTCTTAACAAAATAGTTCAATTTTCAAAAAAAGAGATGAATTTACAATCAAGAAGATTAATTTTTTACCAAAAGAGATGAATTTTCAACAAAATACATGAATTTTCAACTAAAAAGATGAATTTTTTAACCAAGAAGATTAATTTTCAACCAAGAAAGTCGAATTTTAAAAATCCGTAAATATAGTTCCATTTTCAAAAAATCAGATAAATTTTCAATCAAGAAAATTAAGTTTCTACCAAAGAAGACACATTTTCAACAAAATACATGATTTTTCCACAAAAAAAGATAACATTCAAGATTAAAAAAATAATAATTCTTGACTACAAAAATTTCAACAAAGTAGTTTAATTTTCAAACACTTGGATGAATTTACAATTAAGAAGATTAATTTTCAACCAAAAAAGACGAATTTTCAACAAAATATATAAACTTTCAAGTAAAAAAGATAACTTTCGAGATTAAAATAAAAATAATTATTAACTAAAAAAAATTTCAACAAAATAGTTCAATTTTCAAATAAATTTCCAACCAAGAAGATTAATTTTCTACCAAAAAAAGATGATTTTTCAACAAAGTACATAAACTTTCAAATAAAAAAAAGTTCGAAGATAAAAAAATAATATTGGCCAAAAAAACTTTTTAACAAAGTAATTCAATTTTCAGTCAAAAGGATGAATTTACAATCAAGAAGATTAATTTTCTACCAAAAATACTAATTTTCAACAAAATACATGAATTTCCAACCAAAAACATGAATTTTTCAACCAAAAACATGAATTTTCAACTAAGAAGATTAATTTAATGCCAAAAAGACGAATTTTCGACTAAATACGTGCATTTTTGACGAAAAAGATGAATTTTCAACGAATTACATGAGCTTTTAACCAAACAGATAAATTTTGAGATCAAAAATAATATTGCCCCCAAAAAAAAAACAATTTCTAACAAAGTAATTAAATATTTAAACAAAGGGATGATTTTTCAACCAAGAAGATTAATTTTCTTCCAAAAAGATGATTTTTCAACGAAATATATGAATTGTCATCCGAAAAGAAAAATTTTAAGATAAAATAATTTTGAGCTAAAAAAATAATTCTTAACAACATAGTTCAATTTTCAAACAATGAGACGAATTTACAATCAAGAAGATTGATTTTTTACCAAAAAAGACGAATTTTCAAAATCCATAAAAATAGTTCCATTTTCAAAAAGTCAGATGAATTTTCAATCAAGAAGATTAAGTTTCTACCAAAGAAGACACATTTTCAAAAAAATACATGAATTTTGAATCAAGAAAGACTAATTTTCAACTAGATACATGCATTTTCAACCAAAAAGATCAATTTTATGATAACAAAATAATATTGGCCTGAAAAAACAAATTTTAACAAAATGATTTAATTTTCAGACAAACAGATGAATTTTCAATCAAGAAGATTAATTTTACGTCGCTAATGACCATGTCGTTGATGCGTCGCTAAACATCTAAATAATAAAATAAAAAAATTACTTTTTTACTAAAAAAGTCAAATTTTCAAAAGAAGACATGAATTGTCACTCATAATGATAAATTTTAAGATGAAATCATTTTTAACAAAATAATTCAATTTTCAAACAAAGGGATTAATTTTTAACCAAGAAAATTAATTTTCTACACAAAAAAAAAAGAAAAAATTGCAACAAAGTGCATGAATGTTCAACTATGATGATTGATTTTCTACCAAGAAAGATGGATTTTCAACAAAATGTGAACTTCAACTAAAAAAAAATTTTCTATGATAACAAACTAATATTGGCTCAAAACAATTTTTTTAACGAAATAATTCAATTTTCAAACAAACGCATGAATTTTCAATCAAGAAGATTAATTTTCTCCCATAAAAGACTAATTTTTAACGATATACATGAAGTTTTAACCAAAAAGATAAATTTTATGACAAACAAATAATATTGGCGTAAAAAACGAAGATTATTTTTCTACCAAAAAGACTAATTTTCAACAAAACACATTAATTTTCAACCAAAAAGATGATTTTTCAACCAAGAAGATTAATTTTCTTCCAAAAAGACGATATTTCAACGAAATGCATAAGGTTTTAACAAAAAAGATAAATTTTGAGGTAAAAAAATAATATTGGTCTAAAAAAATTTTTTTTTTTAAATAAATAAATTTTCAAACAGAGGGATGAATTTTCAACCAAGAAGATTAATTTTCTTCCAAAAAGACGATATTTCAACGAAATACATAAGGTTTTAACCAAAAAGATAAATTTTGAGGTAAAAAATTATATTAGCCTAAGAAAACAACAATTTTCAACAAAATAATTAAATTTTCAAACAAAAGGATGAATTTTCAATCAAGAAAATTAATTTTCTGCTAAAAAAGTCGAATTTTCAACAAAACACATGAATATTCATCCTAGCAGAAAAATTTTAAGATAAAATAATGTGCGGCTAAAAAAATAATTTTTAACAAAATAATTCAATTTTCAAACAAAGGGATTAATTTTCAACCAAGAATATTGATTTTCTACCAAGAAAGACGAATTTTCGACAAAATACGTGAACTTTCAACTAACAAAAATTTTGTTAAGATAAAAAAGTAATATTGGCCTAAAAAACAATTTTTAACAAAATAATTCGATTTTCAAACAATTTGATGAATTTATACAATCAAGAAGATTAATTTTCTACCAAAAAAAGACGAATTTTCAACAAAATACATAAAATTTCAACTACAAAAGATAAATTTTATGATACAAAAATAATTTTGAACTAAAAAACAATTTTCAACAAGATAATTCAATTTTAAAAAAATTAGATGAATCAAGAATCAAGATGACTAATTTTCTACCAAAGAAGACACATTTTCAACAAAATACATGAATTTTCAACCTAAAGGTTGAATTTTCCATCAAGAAAGACGAATTTTCAACAAAATACATCAACTTTAAACTAAAAAAAAGATTTGAAGATAAAAAGGCAATATTAGCCTAAAAAAAAAAATTTTAACAAAATAATTAAATTTTCAAACAAAGGGATAAATTTTCTCATAATAAAGACGAATTTTCAACAAAATACATGAATTTTTAACCAAAAAGATAAATTTTATGATAAAAAATAATATTGGCCTAAAAAAAAAACAAATTTTAACAAAATAATTACATTTTCAAACGAACGGATGAATTTTCAATCAAGAAGTTTAATTTTCTACTAAAAAAATCGAATTTTCAACAAAATACATGAATTTTCATCCAAAAAGATTAATTTTAAGATAAAATAATTTTGGGCTAATAAAATAATTTTTAATAAAATAATTCAATTCTCAAACAATGGGATTAATTTTCAACCAAGAAGATTAATTTTCTACCAAGAAAAACGAATTTTCAACAAAATATAGAAACTTTAAACTAAAAAAGATAACTTTTAAGATAAAAAAAAAATTTGTTTGACTAAAAAAAACATTTGTCACCAAGATATAAGAAAATAAAATGGAAGGAAATTCGTCCCTTTGGATTGAAAATTCGTGTTTAGGTAGAACAGTCATCTTTTTTTATTGAAAGTTCATTCTGTTTTTTTTTAAAGTCTGTTATTCTATTTTGGATTCAGAATTCGCCTCTTATGGTTAAAATTCTACTGTTTGGTGGAAAATTTATTATTTTTTTTTGTTGAAAATCTAACTTTATTGTTGAACTTTCGTCTTTCTGGAAAACATCCGTCCTTTTGGATTGAAAAATAATCTTTCGTTGGTAAAGTCATCTTTCTTGGTTAACGGTTTAACGGGCTTCTAAAAGATTCGCCTTTGTGTCTTGAAAATTCAACTATTTGGTTGAAATTTATTATTTTTTGTTTGAAAATTCGATAATGTAGTTGAAGGTTCATCTTTGTAGATTGAAAAATTCAACTGTTTGGTTGAAAAGTCACAAATTTTTTATGTTGAGAATTCATCTCTCTTACTTGAAACTCATCCTAAAACACACAATTATTCTTTTCTTTTTGCTTCTACTCTATATTTTTTCACAAGTTTATAAAATCAATTTTTTCACTATGCAACTTGTTTTTGAATGAAATTCATTAAAAAAAGGAGTTAAAAAATCAATTTTTCAACTATTTCATTAAAACTTCGTCCCTTTTGATTGAAATTTCAACTATTTGGTTGAAATTTAATTTTTTTTAACTTAACTATTCGATAAAAAATTAATCGTACTTGGTTGAAAACAATTTGTTTGTTGAAATTTCAACTTTGCAGGTTGAAAATTCAACTATTTGGCTAATTCTTCAATTACACTGGAACCTGGATTTCCGTAAACTGGCTTTGTGCCTTCCAAGAATTGATGCCACTCGGTGGTTTCGTGATATGAGGAGCTGCGGGCCAAAAGAGGAGGGTGTGTTCAGTCAAGCGTGACAAAAAGGCTGAGGGCCGCACTCTAACCGCGTTAGTTGCATCAGGTTGCATCATGCCTCTAAATCCAACAAAAATCGTGCATGCGGCCATACTTGTTTACTAGGGTGGGTCGAAAATAAATACTTTTGGAATTCGAAATCGCTGCAACGCGGAAAAGTAGCGTATTGGGGTTCTAAACAAGTATAATGAATTTGGAATCGATCGATATGCAGCTTGGTTACCCGCGCTCGGAAAAAAGGTTTAACAAATTTCTTGTTCGCAGTTTTCAAATTTTATTGAGTTTCAATTTTTTTACATACCTGGAGGTCAAAAAAGTCTTCTCAATTTTTTTCGAATTTTAATCTATCATTTTCTGAGAGGTAATTCCTATTTATTTTACCCTTCTTTTCGGATTTTTTAAAATACTTTGGCAAATAGAAGGAGAATTATTTGAGGTATATATTTCAACTTTTGAGTGACAAAAATACACTAGGAAAAAAAATCCCGAAGTCCCAAGAATCAAAATTGGCAATACAGCGAAATTTTTAAATTTTGATTTTGGCATTTTATGCATTTATCTTCATAACTTCTAGTTTAAATATTTTTTTGAGCATGTGTGGGTTTTTTAATCATAGAAATACACTAGAAAAAAATCCACAAGACCCAGGAATCGAAATTGGCAACACTGCGAATTTTTAAAATTTTAGTATTTTTTGAACTTATCTTTAAAACTTGTAGTTTTAACATTTTTCTGAGCATGTGTGGGTTTTTAAACATATAAATACACTAGAAAAAAAATCGAGAAGACCCAGGAATCGAAATTGGAATTACAGCAAATTTTCTTATTTCGGAATTTTGTATCTAACAGAATTATTTTTTTTTATTTATAAGTTTAACATTTTTCGAGCTTGTGTGGAATTTTTAAACCTAGAAATACACTAGAGAAAAAATCGACGAAACCCAAATATGAAAATGGGCAACAGAAAATTTTAAAAATGCTGAAGCGGCGTTTCTTGTTTTTTAATTTTTTTCTAGTGTATTTCTAGGCTTAAAAATTCCACACAGCTCGAAAAATGTTAAACTTATAAATAAAAAAAATTAATTCTGTTAGATACAAAATTCCGAAATAAGAAAATTTGCTGTCCTGAGCCTTGTAAATTTTTTTCTAGTGTATTTCTATGAATAAGAAACCCACACATGATCAGAAAAATGTTGAAACTACAAGTTATAAAGATAAGTTCAAAAAATACTAAAATTTTAAAAATTCGCTGAATTGCCAATTTCGATTCCTGGGTCTTGGGAATTTTTTTCTAATGAATTGTTGCCACTAAAAAATTGTCATATACCTCAAATAATTGTCCTTCTATTTTCAAACGTATTAAAAAAAATTTCCGTGAACAATGGTAAATTAAAAAGGAATTATCTCTCAGAAAATGACAGATTAAAATCCGAACAAAATTAAGAAGACTTTTTTGACCTCCAAGTATGTAACAAAAATTGAAACTCAATAAAATTTTAAAACTCTGCGAACAGGAAAATTTTTAAACCTGTTTTTCGAGCGCGGATAACCAAGCTGCATGTCGAACGTCGAAACCGTGCACAAATCCAGTTTCCAGTATTCTTGGTAAAAAATTCGTTTCTGTTGTTTGAAAGTTTCCAATTATTTGATTGTGAATATTAAAAATGATTATTTTGTTGTAAAATCAACTATTTGATTGAAAATTAACTTTTTGGGTTTAAAAATTAACTGTTTTCTAAACCATCCGACTTTTTGTCTTGAAAACTCATCTCTTTCCTTAAAAATTCGTCTTTGGGTTAAAAATTCGTATCTTTCGGTTAAAATGTCAACTAATTCCTTGGACGCGCAACATATTTCGACTTGAAATCTTAAGCGTTTAAAGCATTTCATATCGAATTAAATATTGTATCTATAGTAATTTTATTTTAAAGAATTTATTCCCCTATTATTCTTCTATTTTCGGGAGAAATCACACTATTTCCCCCTGTTTCGAGAAAATTTCGGGCTATGAAGTCTGTGTTACTAATAAATGAATAATTTCATAATCAAATTATCAGTATTTGACACGTTACTAGTAAAAAGTAAAGCGTAAACTTTACCGTTACTATTTTCAAAAAGTGACGCGTTGCCTGGGCGTTACTTTTTTTTCAAATAACATTTTTAATTCGTCATTTTAAATTCCCAAAAACTTTAGATATTTTGTTTGCTCGAAAGTGTTTTCAAACTTAAAGATTATATTTCTGTCTATGTAATTAAATAAATAGTTTTACATTGTTATTAATGTTATTAATTCTAAATCGCAAAATTGGCATAGAATTGCAGTCTCTCAGCGACGAAATATGTTGAAAAAAAATTTCCACACATTTACGAATATTTGAAATTTGAAATCCATTTTATTAAAATTAATACATTTTCTCTCTAACATTAGATAGTTTTTGACCTAATTCAGATATTCGCATTTTCTTTACGAATTCTGGAGATTTTTGCTGATAAGATGCTTTTCTTATATTAGCAGAATTTTTTTTTCAATATTGCAAAAAGTAAATAAAGTGGGGTTTTACAGAAAATGTTCTGTATTTTTTTCTTTGATTTTTGAAATGATGAAAAAAGGATTTTCTGAAAAGCCCATCTTTTTTTATTTTTTGCGATATTTTTTTAAAGTTTCTGTTTAAGGAAAAGAAACAACTTTATTATCATTGTCGATAGTTTTGCTATTATAAGTGAACATAAATACATACATAAATGTATATATGTGTATACTTAATTTTTTTCAAGAAGATTCACTTTGTAAGGGCCTCAGTATGCTCAATTTCTCTTAGACATTTTCGATTTAAAACCGATAAGGGTTATTCTTCATCTTGTATGAGAACGTCGTCTTCTATCTAAATTCGGAAATTCTAAAATTCGGAAGGCGTAAGTTGATTCTTGGGACTCACACGACACAAGCGATAATTTTTTTTTAGTTTTAAAAATTGGGAATTATTTCATGATTTATGTAAAATTAAATTATTTAAAAGAATTGGACATTACATATTTTGAATTATAAGGGATCCGCAATCAATACAAGAAAATTAGATATTTGTAGTCATGTACAACTGTTTTGAATGTTTATTTTTGAAAGATTAAAATTTTAAAGTTAAATATAAAAAATGTGAAATTATTTTTTTATCAATTTTAAATAATTATGCAACGAATGCATTTAGATGAAAAAGAAAAAATGTAATATTATTGTTGGTAGTTTTGTTATTATCTGCAATTTGAGTAAAACTATTTTTATCTTCATCATTAACCTTTTTAAGTCAATACACATATCGAAGGAGAATAATTTGTTTACGTTTTAAATTTCTTTTTAGTGAACGATAATTACATTAAACCGAAGAAGGGGCTATGATATGGGGCTTTTTGAAACAGTATAAAAGAGGCGTCACAACGCATATTTTTAAAATTGTGTAACCGCGAAAAGTGCTTGCAACTTTCAACATATTCAATACTGTACGTAAAAAGAAAAGTTATAAAGGTATCTTCTGTTCTGATAGTTTAAGAAATGTGTTAAGTTGCAGTCAGTCAATAATTAATTATTGTTAGTTGGGTAATTTAGTTGAAAATGTCAATAAGAAACATGGGTGTCCTTTTTTTCGCTTAATTATTAGGTTGAAAACTATCTAAATTCTGAATCGAATTATCCCAAGATGAGGTCAGTTTGTCAATTTCCTAAGAAGCTATTGCAAAAAGAGAACGGATTTTATTTAAAAATTTTGTAATAACATCTGAAATAACAAAAAATTTCCTATGTTTTTGGACCCACTTTAACGGAAAATTTCTATAGAATTGCTGAAGCTTGACAATTTCTGCTGAGAAATAATAAGCAGTAAGTATCTATAAAAGTTCTTTGAAATGTACATTCATTTGATACTTATTATTTACTTCGTACAAATGATACGACCTTGATTGTTTACAACTTTTTTGTTTTAACGTTAACTTTTTGCACAATGCAAGAAAAACATTGTACAATTATTCTGACAAGTTGCTGTGATTCTTCTACACAACGTTACCTTTAAAATAAGCCCAATAACATTGAAAAACGTTTATTATTTAAGATGTTTATTAATTTTTTTTAATGCCACAAAATGAGTATACACATACAAAGTGGCGATAGTGCAAGAAGCACAAATGCTAAAAAATGTGTGTTTAAATTGCAGAGCGCAAACAAATGATGGATCCTTATGACTAAAAGAAGAAGGACTACACCAATTTGAAAGCTTTCATGGAATAGCAGAAAGAACAGGAATAAGGAAAAATATTTTAAATATTTGATTATCTTTTCATATTATATGTAGAAAAATACTATAAGATAAGAATATTTGGAATTGTTTGTTTTGAGAAGTTATCTCAAATTATCTATTTATTTAGCCTAATTTCTTTCGATCAGGGTTCTTTGTACGCTATTTAAAGAGACAACCAAATTTTGTCTTTGATTAAAAAAATAATTTTACAAATTGTCGACCTTTATATCTTATATCTTTATATCTTAATTAGACCCTTATATCTTAAATTACAATGCCTTTTTTATATGTACTTACGAGACCCCTTTTTGTATTCTTTCATGCGTCTTGATATATCGAATTTTTGTAATTTAAAAAAAAATTAAAACGATACAAAAGGGTCGACAATATAAGCTGTCGTAAATATTACTGTATTGACCTCTGTCTTGTTTGTTTTTGTTCAACATGAAATGTGAACTTTGTAATTACGTTCCCCCCCCCCCCCCCGTTCTACCATTATTCAAGTAAAAACTGAGCTAGTGAGTTTTTAGTAGACAATTATTAAAACTTGTTTTAATTAACATTTAAGTTTTGAAATTGAGTCCCCCCCCCCCCCACCATTATTCAAGTAAAAACTGAGCTAGTGAGTTT
>JAABKJ010008678.1:0-11390 GCA_011634705.1 Andricus grossulariae | reverse complement strand
ATATATATATATATATACACACACATAACGGCCATACCAGGCTGAAAAAACGGTTTTGGTTTCGATTCATTTGGAATAGAACTGAAAGGCCTATAACAAAGCCACCGCACGCGTCCTCGGGTTGCGTATGGAGGGTCCCTGTACCAAGGGTTTCTGCTGGATATGGTTACAATAATTAATAAGCAGTCGCGGACAATTGTTCAGGGATGGGCCTGCAGGAATAACCCCTAAGCGGAGGCGTAACAACCGTGCCAAAAGCTGAATGGCACCTGGGTGAGGACACTAGGCGACCTCTCAGAGTATGCAGCTTCATCCTTGCACGCGGGGCTCTACAAGGATGGAGGAACCCTATCCCAAGCTGCTCGTGGGAACAACAATGACACCACTGAAACACCAAAAAGTGGTGGATTAAAAGAACAAAAGACGCGTGCATTAACTGAACAAGAAAATTGGATGGGCAAAACAGAATGCGTCCCGTGTTCAATGTGTAATTGATGACATAACATCTGGTAGACCGTTCACGGAAAGGGTTCGAAAGTTCGCACAAGAACTGAGGATTTTGAACCACACACTGAACAAGTCAAAGCTGCTGACGATCAAGCAGCATATTGTTGACAAAATACGGCTGTTATCTGACGCAAGGAGAAGAACACAGAAGAGCGAGAGATGGACAAAAGAATCAAAAGTTTCCCTCTGACTCATCTCGCCTCTTAAGTGCTCAGCCTGTTTCTGTCAAAAATCCACCCAAGCCCAACGATGTAGAGACTTTTTGGAGAGAAGCATACAAGGTCCCGCAATCACTAATGTTGAAAGAAGATACTGACAATATCATCCGCTTCAAGAAATTTTGTGTCAACCTCATAAAATCTGAGGCGGAATGTCCATCAATTACTTCAGAAGAGGTGAAAAAAGTACTTAGAGGTACGAAGAACTTTTCCACTGCTGGACCAGATTGTATCAAGTACTTCTGGTGGAAGAAGTGCACTTCCAAACACCAACATTTGGCCCGCACATTCACCTCATATTCAAAGTCGGAGACGCTATTCCGTAGTGGCTGGTGTCAGGACGCACTATCCTCCTACCGAAGAAACGCAACTTCTCTAACCCAGAGAATTACAGGTCAATAACATGTTTGAACTCACTGTCTAAGATCTTTAGAGCTGTCCTAAACAACAGGATTGTTCGACGAATTGAGCCTGTGTGGCCTGAGATGTACAAACAACGTGGCTTAAAAAAAGGTATAGCAGGGTTTCGAGAGATTGATGCCTCTTTGGAAAACTAGATTCACTATCTCATCTGGAAATTATCGTGTGACAAGGAACAACATGACCTTCCAGAGGGGCATCTTTCCCGGCGGTACCATGAGCCCTTTGCTTTTTTTCTTCAAACTTATGCCTCTATCCCTCACACTACGAAATTCTTCTGGACACCTGCGTGGCGGCAATAACCAGCGCGAACATAAGGTCACTTGTGTATTTTATATGGATGGCCTGAAGATCTATACCTCTGGTGAAGGCAAACATCCAACTGCTATAAATATCGTCAAGAAGTATACAGTATACACATACAGACCTGTGCGTGCCTCAAAGCGAACAGCCCTTGATATCACCGCACGTAAGATCATGCATATGCGTAAAAGCTAGCAAGTTAATTCGTCTGTTACACGATTATACATCTCACACCGTCAAGAAATACGCGGTCTTCTAAATCTCTAGTGTCTTTATAACCTAATAGCTTTGAGTACAGCTTACATAGTTGCAAATGGCAGAGATCCGCTCCTAACAATGGTCCGGAACGACGCTATTATTGGAAAAGAAGCGTACAGATATTATGCGATGCTAAGAGCTCTTTATTATCATCTTAGTCGCTCTTACGACCTCTAGCGACCCTGCCCTGCCGAACGCTCCAAGGTAGATAGAGTGAATTGTCCAAAACGTGAAGTGCGAAATTTTCCGGAACAACAATTTTTGGACAGCAGTCTCTGTTGCACACTTGAGGCTTGACATCGTTCTCCAGGACTTCAAAAAACAAATCATATTCGTGGTCAAACTCTCGGATATTCGGGTAAAGTCATTGGCCTTGTGATCGGTGCTCTCGGAGGTGCGAAACTATCACTGGTTCGTAACCTTAAAGCCACATCGGCGTGCCAAAAATATGCCAAGGCACTTGCGAGATGGATGCAGAAAACAGTAATCCTTGGGTCGCTTTGTGTCTTCAAGACACACGAGGGTTTCGCTGGCCTGTCGTCTTATTTGATCTTGCCCTGGGACGCATAAGTGTAATTTACCACGGTTATACTGGGAACCCGTGTCATTTTTAGATGGCAGCTGCTCCCAGTAGGACACTGCGATGGTTGTTCAACCCTTTTTTGAAATTGAATTTATATATATACAACATAGGCCATTTGAATTCAAAAGTTAAGGGTTAAAGTACATAGTAGTGTTGTAATTATACGACATGTGTTGAATAAAATCCAGAAGGACATTCGTACTAAGAGGTCAACATAATACAAAATACGGATACCAATGGGTAATTTCGAGTGAATTGTTTGAATTATTAAATAAATACTTGAAAAATTCGATTTTAAAATGATAGTGAGATGGCGCTTTCCTGATAATTAGTGGTATTCTATTCCATAGACGTGCCTCTCTAACCATGAACGATCTTTGGTGTTTACATATTCGGTGCTTCAGTATTTTCAAAGCGAAGTAACCCTTACGAAAGCTGGCATGATTGGGATGGTTTTTATCAACAAAAGGTAAAGAACCCAGCTTCCGATTCAGATAATTTGTTGTATCATCGTAAGCAACATATCCGTCTTCACAGAACGAGAGAATCAAGCTCTTAGCTACGAGAATCCTAGTTGAGGTGGGTGAGGATTCTTTATTTTTATTTAATTTCTATTGAATTCTGTAGGTGTTAAAAGAAATGGCCATTACATGCTCTTTCTGAGATAGAGTATGGTTGAGCAATTATTCCAAATCCTTAACCCAATAATAATAGCGTTATCTGACTGAGAAATTCATCCAATTCTGCAGCAGGTCCGAAAATGTCAAATTTGAAGTCACCAGCGTATTTACGGTACTTACCAAATTTTAGATCACTTCCGACATCAGAGGTATACAAGTGAACAAGCGAATGTGCAATTGTGGACCTCGGCGGGACCCGACTCTCGAATAGCATCCATTCAGACATGTCAGCTTTACTAGTCTTTACACTTTGTGAACTATTACTTAAATAGGAGGCAATCCACTTTATTGCTGAATTAGGCATTTTGAATAATGAAAGTGTTTGTAAAAGCAAACTGTGGTTCACTGTGCCAAAAGCCTTGGAAAAGTCAAATAATGCGTCAACCGCAATCTTCTTTTTATCAATCGCCAGCTTAATATCAGTAGTGATTTTGAGGGACGCTGTGAGTGTACTGTTTTTGGCTTTGAAGCCCGATTGCATAGGTTCTGGTAACTTATTGGTACCCAGCGGGCACCATATTTGTACTTGTAATATAAGAGTGATGAGAGTATAAGAGTTCTTTACTGTAGTTAGTGTTAGGAGGTTTGTAGATAATCCCAATTAGCAAACAACTCCACGCCCCTACCAGAAATATACCTCAACAAAGAGAAAGTCAGAGACAGGATAATTAGCCTGTGGACTCACTCCTACTACTGAACCCCTAAGGTTTCGATGTATATAAAGACAGAGCTTCCTCCTTCACTCCTCTCTGTCCCTACGCAAGAGCTTGTGACCCTCCAAAAACATTGCACTCGAAGGGATGTCAGGCTTAAGCCAAGCTTCAGAGACTACAATAATATGGCATGAACACGTGCCAAAATAGTATTTAAACTCAGCCCAGTGGGCCCTAAATTTGAAGACGTCTTTACGACGTCATTGAAACATCTGTATGACAGCTTTACCACATCCTATGCTCATGTCGCTAAGGTGTCTTCACGATTGCGTGAAGACGTCGTATGAACTGACGATGTCTTTACGATATCGTAAAGACACTTTGACGACATGGACATAGGATGTCGTAAAGTTGTCGTAAAGATGTCGTAACGATGTCGAAATAACATTATTTTTTCAGAGCATTATTTTTAATTTTTGGAGGTCTGGATTTATTAGGACAACTCTCCTTCTTTTTAAAAATTTTTGAAAAGTGCGGGTTGACTGTGCCCTTCTCAATGAATGGATACAAAAAATTTCGAAATTCTTTCTTTCGAAATGTTTGATTTTTTATTCGCGTAAGGAAAAAATTAAAAATTATTTTTAAAAGAGGCTTTGAAAGGTGCGGACAAGAAGAGACTTCTATTTATCTGGGTTGGGTACTCCATTGCTTCAATAAGACTCATTTTTGTATCGTTTCCAAAAATGATCACTGGTTTCCTTATTTTTGTAATTGATTCAACGCGATCCTGTTTGATCGAAAGTCAATTGCACACTGTGTATTCTCGCATGTATTCTAGTGCAATGTTGTTTCCTAATATATATTTTGTCGCTGATAATTATAGTTTCCATTTCGTTATTTTCCTTTCGTCATTTCCTTACATATTATTTCTACTTCTTTCTGTTTGGCTGTTCTCTTTAGGAGAGTATACCCAAGCATATACGTATATGCAAGGGTACACGTATATAGCGTTATTTCTTTATGGGCGCCAGCCAGGCCCGTTATAACACAAAAAAAGGAAGAATAGATAAAATAATTGCCCGGCAGTTTCAAAGTTAAATTCGTTTTTATTTCACCTTAAAACTAAAAGAAAAGGAAATTAAAGGAACGTTGAATCTCAGGTGCGGTTTTTCAAAAACACAACCACCATTTTCATCAACAAAAGAAAGTGTTCTGATTCGATATTTACTGTCGACTATTAAATTTTGATTAACGTTAACTTTAATACAATTACATGACACTACCGCTGAAACTACTGGGAAAATACCAACGATTAGGATAATCTACCGCGACCACGTGGTCGATGGCCAAAATCCCGCACACGAGGCCATTTCGTTTCGAAGCAGACACAAGATAATTTTAGCGCGGAAAAGGGGAAAATCACAACCACGCACTGACTCGACTACCGAATGCAATTGAATTAAGATATAAAAAAAGGCACTAAAAAGGGGTCAAGCGAGGCAATGGGTCCGTTCGGAGCAAAAGCCCACCGTGATGGAGGACAGGGTTCGCCATTGCGTCGCTTGCCGCAATAAAAGAAGGGTTTACCTTTGAGATTTTCTTCCAAGAAAAACACAATATATATACAATCAAGATCAAACAAGGATCAATAAGAACTGACAAGTCCAATAACTCCAAATGTGGATCAAAATCAATAGGCTTTCGAAGAAAATTTCGGGGCACGTGTCGCCAGTTGAAGACCAACAACGAAAGTGACAGTTTCATGCGAGGCACCAAGACCGTGAACTCCAAGGGTGCTCGCATGAAGGCGCGTTTACATACATAAAGTCACTGCGTAACTACCGGGAAAGCTATGAACTAAAACTGATCGTAGATCAACTGAATTCGGTGTAACTGATTTCCGTGACAATATTGGCGGAAATATTAACATAAGTAATAGGTATTATTGAGAAGACGATGTTCTACATTAAATCCTGAAGTTTACATCGGAAATCGAAGTTTACCGAGTTTCAGATTACATTGCGCCTAGTAGAGGAACTGTGAACTAAAAAGTTACTAACCTAAACTAAAGGACTATTTTTCGCTAAAAATACATAAGCGTGATAAAATTCTCGCATCCATGTAAATCTAATTCTGAATCCGTATCATAATCTTAGTGAACTTGAGCGAATCAAAGTTTAGGGAGACTTGAAATGTTTCCAAACTTCTCGAGCTTCAAAAATTAGGGCGGTAAATTCCAAATTGTAATGGAGTTAAATGTGAAGTATTAACCAAACATTTCACGGTATCTTTTGTCCTTCACAACACATTATTTAACCAACTATAAAAACAAATTACGAGCTAATAGTTAACAACAAGTGATTCTACTAAGATTTTACCGAATAATATTTTGATTTAGGTAAATGAAAATTCTTTCGTCGGTGCATTAAACAATTAATCGCAAATAGAAATACATATGTATGCAGGTAAGAGCATAATTAAGACAATAACAATTTCTCGTCGAATCTAAGATTGTACGACGGTGCATGATTACCAATGAGCTCACATTCCTCAGGTTTCCGATCCCTTTATTACAGTCTGAGGACCGTGACGTCACATGCCCTGGTAATATGGCGCTTAACTGGCGTCCCTGGTTACTGATATGTTGAGTTCAGTAACACCAGAGCCGTGGTTGCTCGTGTGACGTCACGCCTTCGCGAAGTGGCGTTAAAATATGACAGAAGATGGCGGCGTCTAGCGAGGATCTCACTGGCCCAACGTTGCCTCTGAGTAGAAAGCAGCGTCAACCATGATGATAATTAGTAAATAGTTACTAAGTATTTACTGGTGATTGTTATACATTCCCTATGGTAACAATTTCAGAGTACCAGAAACCCCGGCAATAATTCTACGTGGCGACTCCGCCATGGTTGCCATGGAGTCTTCAATGGTGGATTTGTCGTGGCGTTACGCCTCGATGACATGACTCTGATAGAACAGTCGAAGGTTGCAGCCAGGTACGATCTTGACCAGGCAGTGAATTCGCGGCCCGCTATTTTTGATGAAAATCGGTTACCATGGAGACGCGGGATGGTTGGACTGTGGTTGGTGATCTGTACTTTATCCAGGGTACGTTAGCAACTCCTGACAAATATCTGATGCGACGACTCTTTCCTGGCTTCGTTGTTGTTGTCGTTGATCTCAGATTTGACAGATGGTGGTTAGGTAAGACAAAACAGATTTTTTTCAAGGAATAAGCAACCAAAATTAACAATATTTTTTTCGGTGAGTGTTCCTGGTCGAGGTGTGACTTTCGCTCTTGGTCACAATTTTAACTTCCTTAAGTTCGAATGTTGGATATCAATTGAAGTGACAGGTATGTCAATTTGACCCTGTCACACCCAATAATACATTCTTTATTATATTTAGGAAGATTAAAATATACGTAGTCACCGTCTCAGTTGCCCATTTTAAAATTTGCGTATACCTGATGCTTCAATTTCACAGATTTCACACCCGTAGCACCAGCTATACTTGTTCCTACTATAGGTCACAATTCGCACATTCTGAATACTTCGATATTATTCTCGTAAAATTTTTCGGAGATACATATAACTTCGCTTCCAGTATCGAATAATGCTTTATCATTGTTCGTTTTGCTCATTTCTAGAGCTTACATTTTGCGAACTGTTATTTTCTCGCTCATAAATTCCATTTTCTACGGTACCGCTGGAAAGATTCCGATTATTATCATAAGAATTATTCACATTTTCGTAATTAGGACCATTAGTTTTTAGTAATTAGGTTTCTATAGTCATATCATCCATGATTATCATGACTTTGATTTTGATTATCATATTGACCTTGTCGATCATAATCATGATTTCTATCTGAATAGTTATTTTGGTATTTAGATTGATAGTTTTCAAAATTTGATCTTCGCTGATCGTACTTGAAATTGTTTTTATGTTGATTATCACGTGGATAACCCTGATTTCTATATCTATCGTTTCCCCTTAAATTATTTCTACCATCTCGGCGAAAATTCTGATATCGATTATAGTGACTTTGATTCTAAGCCGAAATTTCTCGTGGCGGATACTGTTCACAGTGTATAAATGGTCCTGCTTGGTCCAACGATTCTACAAATTCGATAAATTCCTCACAGGTTTTCACGTTTTTAATTATAAAAGCGGCCCTGAATTGCTCGTCAAAATTTCTAGCTAAGCTTTTTATCATGTTGCTTTCAGAGTGTGGTGGAATCAAATCTCTTGTCTTAGGACGCTCGCGATTAGTACCGGGAAATTTAGGAACTGGATAATTTTTTGAACATGGGATTCTTACATTGGAATTTCCTATGGTTTTTTTTCACACGCGTTCCTGACGTAAATTGTTATTCCTCAACATCTTGTAATCGTTTTCGTGATTTTTTTGAACGAACGCAATTACTCTATTTTGACTCCTAAGTGTTTTGTTAACCCCGATTTGTATTTTTTCTTATCTCTGCCTTAATTTCATTCAATTCCTCCTCATTTGAATCTACCTCATTATTAGTAGAGTTTTGTGCTCGTATTACATTGCTGTCTTTTTTGTTCAATTTGTATGTCTTTTGCGAGAGATCAGTTGTGCTATTCGCGATATTGATTTTCGATTGACCAGGATTTTCGAATTGATATTGGTTTAAACCTTGATCACTATTGATTTGTGAATCTTCACAATCCGATTTATTAGTCAATTTGTCGTACACTATTTCTTTATTTTTTTCAAAACTGATTTTGAAAATTTAATCCTCTTTTTAATCTTCCGCTGAGGATTCTTTTCAGTTGTTTCATTGTCTGCTATTTTTGGAAGCGAATTTTATTTTAAAAACTCTAAAAGAATAATTTATTCTTCATTTTTTAAGATTCAAAACTTACTCCCCAAAAGCTAAGGTTTAAATTTGATTATTAAACTTTATCTTCTTTGCTCTTTTCAAGGTTAATGCCTCCTTATATATCAGATCATTGTATTTCGTTAAAGTTCCTGTGATGTGAAGAAGCATTCCTCCCCACCAGTGCAGCCAATATTTTTTGTGGACAAATCTCGCTCTTTCTTACGCTTCTCAATAAGACGAAAAAAAGTCTCTTGCTAACTTAATTTCGCAATTATAATCAGTGGTCGGTACTGACCTGAAGCGTTGAATTCATGCGTTTGTGTTTCAAAAATCGAAATCAGACCGTCTTTTGAATATGAAATCTCCAAAGCGGTCGTGTTTTGATTCATGACAGCTGGAAGGTCCTCCTCTTGTTTGAAAGGCAAATCTTGAATTTTTTAGACATTTCTAAGAAGCCTGATCCTTAAAATTACATTTGAGCTACAAGTCCGCCACCTAGGAAGTCAGTTTCTTTTCATTGGCTAAGAGTTTCTTTGTAACTTTCTGAAGCTCTTGAATGTCAGAGACATTGGTTGTAACAGTCGTCTCAACCGCAATGGTGCAGCAAGAGTTTTGTATAATATTGTCTTTCGTGATCGCGCCCACTGCAGATGTCACACGCCTTCATGATAGTAGGCGTCAATTCAAAACTCACGAGCACAACAAATTCACAAATTCTAGTTTTCTGACAAAAACCATTAAAAACCATTCAGAAAATACGGAACACAACTGCTTCTGGCTTATTTCTAACAAAATATTTATACGAAATTCGTCTGTGTATAAAAATTGTTAAGCAAAAATACTCGGGTCATCATTTAGAAGAGAAAATGCAAATTGTCAATGATTGTTCAATAATGGGAAATGATTCTGTTCTTAAAATTCTGCTACCACATTGTAATTTGTAAGCTTTCTTACATTTATGAAAACTATAAGAAAAATTTACTTATGGGCAGAAACTTATTTTGAAAAATTTGAACAAAATTAGAAGCTTTTCAATAATTATGAATGATTTAAGCAGATTAAAATTTTTTCATCATTTTAAAGGTGTTTCAAAGATTTAAAAATGTGTGCAAAAATAATATGGAAGACTTTGAGACAATTTGTTTAAATCTCAGGATTTGAAAAATTTGTGTAGGTAAACTGAATTTTGCAGAATGTCAAGAGAATGAAAACAATGTTCTTAAGATTCATGGGAAACTTTTAAATGATTGTTTTGTGATGAACTGGTAAGGATTTTTCAAGGATTTTGTAAGGTTTCACGAAAATGAAAAGAAAATTATGTTCATGAGCAAAATTATAATAATTTTTTATTTCTAAAAATTAATTGTAAGAGATTATTTAAAAAGATTTCAAAAGATTTAAAAAATCATCGAAAAAGAATCTGAAAGATATTAAGGTATCTTTTTTTATTTTGCAGAATTTAAAAAAAGTTCAGGAAATATTTGAATAATTTTTAAAGATTAGAAGGTTTAGAAGTTCTGACAATATTGAAAAAAAGTATTTTGTTAATATTCCTGTGAAAATTTTGAATGATTTTTTATTTAGAAAAATGGACTTTAAGAGAAAACTGTAAAAGGTTTTTGAGCATATCAAACGATTTCCTAAAATATCGAAAAAGAGTGTGGAAGATTTCAAATCAAATTGTTTCAATTTAGTAAGATTGAAAAATAAAAAAAAATAAAAATAAAAAATGAAGTAATTCAAGAAATATTTAGCAGAATTGAAGGGATTCAAAAAGAATTTGACACTTTGAAAGAATTTCAAAAGGGTCCGAGAGAATAAACAAATGTTCTCGAAATTCCTGGGAAAATTTCGAAGGTTGTGAGTCGATTTCATTATATTGTGACTGATGTTTCAAAATCTTAAGAAAAATTCGTGTGAGTTGAATTTTTTTTAGGAATTCAAGACGTTTTTAAAGGATTAGAAATATTTAGAAACTTGGAAACATTTCCGAAATTTTATCAAATATTTCTTGATTTCTTCCAACTCCTAAAAGCCCTAAACTTCTCTCGAAAAGAGTCAAATTTTTATCAATATTTTGCAAAATCCTATAAAATAAGAAAAAAATTATTTCAAATCTTCTACGTTTTTTTTGACACATTTGGAATATTCAAAAGTCTTTTTTTCAATAATCTCATTAAACTTATATTATATTTTGAAGAAATTTTCGGGACTTCGATGAAAATTTTCATTTTTTTTCAGACACATAAAAAATGGCTTCTGAAGTTTGGGAATTTTTTGGAAGATTTTAGGAAGTTCCTAGAAGCTTACGAATTTTTCGGAAATTATAGGAAAATTTCGGAAGCGTAAGGAATTTTAGGAATTGAAAAGAAATTTTCATCTGGCTCGGAATTCTTCGGATATTTTAGGAAGATTGATAGGGTTTACATTTTTCTTGTATTTCTTCCCTATTCCTTCACACCTCCTCCCTACCTACTCACACACTTGGTGGTGAGAGGGGGACCTACAGTTTAAGGTGGGTTTCCACCCACCAAGAGCAACAGCTTTAAGTACTTACAGAACTTGTTTCTCTAGAGGGACTGGTCTCACGACTCTCCGGAGATGAACAACACCCTTGATAGGATAGTGTTCACCGCATGGGCCGCCGAGGCTCTTGCAGAATGCGAGGTGGGAATGGAACCCGCAAGCCGACGTTGTGGGTCCAAGGCCTACACCTTAGCTCCCACGACCATCGACCTACTAATTCTCGCCTACTTATAGGAGGGGAAGTCAGCGTAAATGGACAGTCGGGAGGACTCCGTTCTCCAAGACATTCAGACGGATATGGAAACGCAGGCGGTACCCTGCTACTCGGAAGTCGGCGACCCCCAACTACAGGTTAGTCAGGGCGGGAGTGCCGATGAAACAATAACCGGT
>JAABKJ010008677.1:0-11390 GCA_011634705.1 Andricus grossulariae | reverse complement strand
TGATACCTTATATCAGAAATAGTATGAAATTCCATACCCTTGGACAGAAATGGTAACGAAATCCATAATCTGGATCGTAGAGAGTAAGGAATTTAATACCTTTAATTTGAGAGAGATTATGGAATTCCATACCCCAGATCGTAGATCGGAAAAGGTGAAGTATTCCATAAAATGCATCAGAAAGGAAAGAGAATTCCATGCCTTAGATCAGAAAGGGTAGGCAATTTAATACTTTATATCAGAAAGAGTATAGAATTTTATACCCTAGATCAGAAATGGTACCGAAATCCATACTCTGGATCAGAAATACTAAGAACCTTAACACCTTAAATTTGAGGGAGGTTATGGAATTTCATACATTAGATCGGAAAAGGTAGGGAATTTGATACCTTATATCAGAAATAGTATGAAATTCCATACCCTTGGACAGAAATGGTAACGAAATCCATAATCTGGATCGTAGAGAGTAAGGAATTTAATACCTTTAATTTGAGAGAGATTATGGAATTCCATACCCCAGATCGTAGATCGGAAAAGGTGAAGTATTCCATAAAATGCATCAGAAAGGAAAGAGAATTCCATGCCTTAGATCAGAAAGGGTAGGCAATTTAATACTTTATATCAGAAAGAGTATAGAATTTTATACCCTAGATCAGAAATGGTACCGAAATCCATACTCTGGATCAGAAAGGCTAAGAACCTTAATACCTTAAATTTGAGGGAGGTTATGGAATTTCATACATTAGATCCGAAAAGGTGGAAAATTTGATACATTATATCAGAAATAGTATGGAATTCCATACCCTCGGACAGAAATGTTAACGAAATCCATAATCTGGATCGGAGAGGGTAAGGAATTGAATACCTTTAATTTGAGAGAGATTATGGAATTCCATACCCCAGATCGTATATCGGAAAGGGTACAGTATTCCATGAAATGCATCAGAAAGGGAAGAGAATTCCATGCCTCAGATCAGAAAGGGTAGGAAATTCAATACTTTATATCAGAAAGAGTATAGAATTTCATACCCTTGATCAGAAATGGTATCGAAATCCATACTTTGGATCAGAAAGGCTAAGAACTTTAATACCTTCAATTTGAGGGAGGTTATGGAATTCCATACATTAGATCGGAAAAGATAGGGAATTTGATACCTTATATCAGAAATAGTATGGAATTCCATACCCTTGGACAGAAATGGTAACGAAATCCATAATCTGGATCGGAGAGGGTAAGGAATTTAATACCTTTAATTTGAGAGAGAATATGGAATTACATACCCTAGATCAAAAAGGGCAGAGAAATACATTTAGGGTACTTCCGTACCCTAGATCAGAAATGGTACAGTAATCCATATTCTGAATCACAGTGGGTGAGGAATTTAATAACTGGAATTTGAGAGAGAGTGCGGAATTCCATACCCTAAATCGTAGATCGGATAGGGTACAGTATTCCACACAATGCATCAGAGAGAGAGTATTGCATTCCATATCCTAGATCGGAGAGGGTACAGAAATCCATAAAAATGAATCAGAGAGGGTAGAGACTTTCATGCCCTAGATCAGAAAGGGTAAGAAATTCAATACCTTATATCAAAAAGTGTATAGAATTCTGTACCTCAAATCGGAAAAGTAGGGAAATACATACTCTGGATCAGAGAGGGTAAGGAACTCAATACCTTAAATTTGAGAGAGAGTATGGAAATCCATACCCTAAATCGTAGATCGGATAGGCCACAGTATTCCATGCAATGCATCAGAGAGAGTATTGAATTCCATAGGCTAAATCGGAGAGGTTACGGAAGTCCATACAATGAATTAAAGAGGGTAGGAGCATCCTTACCTTAGATTATGAAGGGGAAGAAATTTAATACCTTATATCAGAAAGAGTATCGAATTCCATATCCTTGATCAGAAAGGGTACAGACATCCATACCCTGGATCAAAGTGAGTATGGAATTTAATACCTTAAATTTCAGAGAGAGTATGAAATTCCATACACTATATCGTAGAGCGGATAGGGTGCAGTATTCATACAATGCATGAGAGAGAGTATAGAATTCCATACCCTGGATTGGAGAGGGTATGGAATTTGAAACCTTATATCATAAAGAGTATGGAATTTCATACCCTTGATCAGAAGGGGTAAAGAAATCCATACCCTGGTTCAGAGAGGGTGAGGAATTTAATACCTTACGTTTGAGAGAGAGAGAGAGAGAGAGAGAGAGAGAGAGAGAGTATGGAATTCGATTCCGTAGATCGTAGAGTAGATAGGGTACAGTATTCTATACAATGCATCAGAAAGAGTATTGAATTCCATACCCTAGATCGAAGAGGGTACAGAAGTCCATGCAATGAATCAGAGAGAGTAGGGACTTGCATGCCTTAGATCAGAGAGGGTAGGGAATTTTATACATTATATCAGAAAGTGTATGGAATTGTATACCCTATATCAGAAAAGGTAGATAAATACATACTTGGGATAAGAAAGGGTAAGGAATTTAATTACTTAAATCAGAGAGAGTATAGAATTTCATACTATACATCAGAGAGGGTAAAGAATTCCATACTAGATTAGAAAGGCTTGGGGAGTAAATACCTTAATTACAAAAGGGTATATAATTTCGTATTATATCTTTGAGAGGGTATGTGTTTCCATACCCTAGATCGCAGATGGTACACAATTTTATACCCCACATCAGAAAGGGTAGGGAAGTCAATATCTTAGATCTGAGAGTGTATGGAATTCTATACCAAAGATCGGTAATAGAACAGGATTCTATACTCTAGATCCAGGGTGACCGTTTTAATAGAGAAAACAAATTTATGGTTATTTCCTGGTTTGCAATAAATTTTCAATGTCATCGAAATAAAACAATCGAACTGTTGAAGCTGAAATTGTTTTCATTTTTAATTAATCAAACCTAAACTGCAAACTGAAGCACTCAAACTGAAAGTCTCGAATATTAAACTTTTGTACTTGAAGCTTAAGAAATTTTTAATTCAGAATTTTTTTATTCAAACGCTCAATAATTCACACGTATAAAATGAAAGCTTTTAACACTCTTCAAGTGATCAATTTTAAGTGAAACGCCGTTGAGCTGCAAAATTCTAAATTGTTAACTTCTACAAATTGAACGGTTCCAATGTTTCTGGTTAAAAAATTCACATCCACGTTATCATTTTAATGATTTAAACTGAAGGATCAATCAATAAATTTGTAAATGTTTATAATTATATCACTTGAGGCAATTTCAAGTCAATATCATAAAAAATTAACGATTCAATTGTTTCAATTGAACATTTTTGAGTTAAATTTTTATTTATATATTAAAATTCATGGAATGACTAAAAAATTCTGGAAAATAAAATTACCAATTACCAATCAAATTAAATTAAATTATGACATTGTAAGATATCCGACATAAGATAAGGAATATATTTATTACACAATATAACTTTATTTTAATTATTATTGTTTATTTTTATCTTTGAGAATATTTCTTTGTTACCTAAACTCAGTAATTAATTCATTGGTTCATATTTAGCTTAAGGATTCAACTATTTAGTTGAAAATTTCTCGTTTTAATAGAATTCAAATATTTTTTATTGACAATTGAAATACTTTTGATTTGATTTGAAGAATTTGAAGAATCTTCTTTTTGATTCAAAAACTTGTCTGTTTTGGTAAAAATTTCATTTTTGTGTTTAAGAATACAACTGGTTGGTAAAAAATTATGCTTTCTTGGTTGAGGATTCAACCATTTTTGTATAATTTAATCTTTTTTGTAGAATTTAATTGCATTTGATTTAAAATTAAATTTTGTTGTTGTTGAAATATCAACTATTCCATTTTTCATCGAGAATTAATCCTTTTTTGTTGAAAACTTAAGTACTCGGTTGAAAGTTGAATTGATTAATTGAAAAATAATTTTTTCTTTTGTTTAAAGATTCATGATTTCAGTTGAAAACTCATTTCTTCCTACTGGAACTGCAGTTCAATTGTAGAAACCATTAATTAATTTTTATTCAGAGTTGACCAACTTCAATCGATTTTAATCCAAAATTTTCCACCTAAACGACTTTATTTCCGTTTAATTCTTCTTCCAATTAGAAAATTTATACAGCAAAAAAAAGGTTTTAAATAATATTTATTTTTATGTGTATTATATAATTCGATACGAAATTTTTGATATTGCAAGTGATCAGATATATTTCACTTCCAAAAATCTAGAAAAATGTCTGGTCAAAACCAAAATACACTATCATTTTCCGGTTTTTCGAGTTCTCAAAGAATTCCTGGTCATCTACCGGTTTTTTCGGGTCCCTATTCCAGCGGGCACCCTGTAGGTCGGAGATAGTATGGAAATCCATACCTTTCATCGGAGAGGGTATAGAATACCACAACCTAGATTGGAGGGGGTATAGAATTCTATACTCTAAATCAAAAAGGTATAGAATTCCATAACCTGGATCAGAGAGGTATAGAATTCCATACCCTAGATCGAAGGAGTATGGAATTCTATATTCTAGTTTAGGGCTCACCATAAGGCAGACATTAACTGCCTTGACTGTCAGTGGCAGTCATAGACTGCCTCGACTGTCAGTGGTAGTCATTGACTGCCTTAACAACCAGTGACAGTCATTTACTGCCTTAACAGCCAGTGGCAGTCATTGACTGCCTTGACTATCAGTGGCAGTCATTGACTGCCTTGACTGCCAGTCGCAGTCAAAATACTAGGTCAAATAGTCCCCAATAAATTTTCCTCGAACTTGCACTTCAACTGGTCGCTAGTTCTTCACGGCAAATTAAAGTTTAAAATGAAAAACTGAAATGTATTGTGAATTCTAGTGATGACTGTAACACTTCCCAGGATTCCTGGGAAGCAGAAAAAAATGGCAGAAAAACTTTCTGGCAGTCAAACACTTGTGACAGTCAATACCTGCTGAAAGTGGTGAGCCCTGCCCTATTTCAGAGAGGGTATGGAAGTCCCTACCCTAAAATAGGAATTACTACCAACAGAAATGTTGTTCACGTCAACCCACTTCCTTTCGACTGAGGCAAAAAGAAAAATCCATACCCTGAAAAATGTTATTCCGTCGAACATGCCGATACATTTGCAACTCTGCAGATTTCAGTTTCGTTGAATGCTGTAAGGGGTAAAGAGGGCAGCTCCAAGTTGGATGCAAAGGATCTTACTGACGCTCGAGAAATGGTGATGGGGATGGAAACGAGTCGGCAGCTCTGGAGGGTGGTAAGTATTTGCCCAGAGGCATTTCGGGGGCAAGACGCTCGTGCCAACGATCCCTAATCCTGTAGCTATAACCATTCTCGACACGGGGTACAGCAAATTCGATATCGATCGCCGATTGCATTACTAACTTGCACGGTTTCGTAGGTGCTTTTCGGTAAATTGAAGTGTGTTTAAGGCCAATCGGCGAGATATCCGAAACGCCATTTGAGGTTTCAGCATCATCATGCTGGATATAATTCCTGCATTAAACAGCATCAGTTTGCAGTGCAAGTTTCATTTGATATCGGGAGAATAAGATTTTCGTAGGTTGTATTATTGCAATCAGACTTTTTTCAAATGATACTGATTTAACGATTCTTTTCATTCAATCCTTGGGGGCTTGCAGATTATTATTTGCAGTCGTATACATCTGTCCGGAAAGTATCCGACCTGATGCCCTAACTTTGTACCTTGTTGTGCTATTGTCAAAAAAATGTTGTTCACCATTTAAAGAAGACAGCTGTGAAGCTTCCTTTCAAGTGACACGCACTTGTGAAGTTTGAGTTAACCAGATTATGCAGTTGCGTAAACATCTAACCACGTACGCGACACATTTCAGGATGACGAAACTCACCGAATAACCAAAAACTTGGTGATTCTAGTTTGGAAACCATTGTTATGATTCGAAAAGCATATGTTAATGGTTCTATGAATAATCTAAAGTTTCTGATATACCAGTACGTCAGATTTCTCAAATTGCAATTTAATTTAGTAGCGCAAGTCAGCTTTTTTTATTTTTCATCTTGTTAGAATATGCAGATGCGGAAAGGAAGTGAGAAACCTTCGTAAGGAAACCGACCATAACCCAAAGGGGTCCCTAGTCAAATACGAACCATAATATGTTTGAGTCCAGCGACATTTGTTTTTGTCCCACGTCCCTCTGTAATCCCAAAGTACATAGACTTTCAACCCAATGATTCACCCTACGGGAAATCGCAAGTCTGAGTAGCACAAACCACATACACTTTTCTATATTAGGGTCTGTCAGCAGATCAGTTTGCTTTCTCAGCATCAAATACCAACTCTCTAAACTACGCGGAAATGCAAAAGAGAATTACTAGTTCTTATTTGCATGCAAAAATATTCATACCAATTATCCTTGATTTCTGGACAACTTATCTTGCTCCATTCATTTAGCTATTACCAAGAAATAATCATCTTCATTTTTAAGGCAGTTCTACATGTGAAGACCTACAATTTGAGCAAAAAAGAAGCGGATTATAAGAACAGCTATCAGCATGGTGGTATAAAAACGAAAATTTGTTTGATAATATTAATTGCCCACTTATAATAACAAAAAAAGACAATACTATGACATAAGAAATTTTTATTTTGGTGAAACATCAATATGTCAATACCTTCAATTCCCGCTGGAAAAATCAAACTAAAACAACAGCTTCTAGCATAGCGATCTAAAAAAAGGAATTTCATTACTCTTTTTATTTTTCACTAACTGAGAACAATAAAAGACAATACTATGAAATCAGTAATCTAATTTTTGTAAGAACATCTACATGTCAAGACCTTTAATTGAAGACAAAATAAATGGGACTAAAGAACAGCTGCCTGCATAGTGTTCTATGAAACAAAATTTTTTTATTTTTCATTTATTACCCATTTATATAATAAAATAATACTATGCCATGAAAATTTTTATTTTTGGACGCCTATCTATCTACATGTTCAGACCTTCATGGCGAGCCATTCCCGACAAAAATCAGAGTAGAAGAACAGCTTTCAGCAGTGCTCTAAAAACAGAACTAATTATTTTTTATTTATTACCATTTATATAATAAAATAATACTAGTCCATAGAAAATTTCATTTTTGGATGTTTATCTATCTACATGTCAGGACCTTCAGGAGGAGTCATTCCCGAAAAAAATCTGACTAGAAGAACAGCCTCCAAAAGTTCATTATTGTGAAATTTTCAACTTCTTCTCCACTTATCACATGGAGTGAGTTAGCATTTTATTCAATATAGCATAAATAATTGTTTAAACAAATTATATTTTATAGCTATCTTCTATATTAATACTAGATAGATGCAGTTTTTTAAATGAATTTCTTAACCTTTTGTCCACTTTTCAATTAGAGTGAAGTAATAATTAATTCCAGTTAGCAAAAATAATTGTTTAAACGATGTATTGTTGGTTTTAATAATATTCTCTTTGCTTGAGGGTAGAAAATTGCGATTTTTTCTCAAATTTTTGACTATTTGTCTATTTTTCGTTTGGAATCACTCAATATAATTAACTGAATTGAGCAAAAATAATTCTTTAAACAAATTATTATTGTTATTAACTATCTTCATCGATATAAATGGCTGATAGTTGCAGTTTTTTTTAAGTTTTTAACTTTTTGTCCACTCTTCACTTATTGAGGTAATAATTAATGCATGTTAACAAAAACAGTTATTTGTGCAATTTATTATTGCTTTTAATTATCTCCTCCATTAGATCTGTGCTAGAAAGTTGAGGGTTTTTCTGAAATTTTTAAACTTGCTTAGCCTTTTTAGTTACGAACAAATGATAAATAATAAAAAAAAACTTTTACAATTCATTTCCAGACTTAGTCCTTCCACCTACTTTTAATTATTCCACTCTTTGTTTTTGTCTCTTGTGTCAGACAGTTTTTTTGTTTGAATTAATTTATTTAACGTAGGAGAAGAGCAAAAATAATTTACCTAAAAAATTGAAATACTATTTAAAATATAATTCTTGTTGAGGTTCATTTATTATTTGTTCATAACTCAAAAGTCAAAGCAAAACTAAAGATTTGAAAAAAAGACCCTTTATAGCATTACCCTAAGAGAAGACAGTTATAAACAATAATCAATTGTTTAAATAAGCATGATTGTTAACTTGCATTAATTGTTACTTAACTAAGTGAAAAATGAAAAAAAAGTTGAAGAGTTCCAAAAAAACCGCTACTTTTTAGCACTTAACTAAAAGAAGATGGTTATAAACAATTTTAAATTGTTTAAGCAACTATGTTTGTTAACTCGCATCATTTATTACTTTGAAATCTAAATAGTGGGTTAAAAGTTAAACATTTCTGGAGAAAGCGCAACTATCTATAATTAATAAAGAAGAAGATAGTTATAAACAATAATAATTTGTTTATACCATTATTTTCGGTAAACTGAATTAATGATTAACTCAACCTGAGTGAAAGGTAGACAAATAGTTGTAAATTTAAGAAAAAAATGCAGTTTTCTAGCATTATTCAAATGTTATATTATTGACAATAATAATAAATTGTTTAAACAATTGATTTTGTTAACTTATTTTAATTATTGAACTCACTTGCATTGAAAATTGGAGAAAAAATGGAAAATTTAAAAAAAAAACTGCAACTTTCCAGCATTATTCTAAGAGAATATTATTAACAATAATGATAAATTGATAAAACAATTGTTTTTGTTAGGATTAATCAAGCATTGCCCCCTTATGATTGAAAATTGGACAAAAAGTGAAATTTTTTCGAAACAACTGCAATTTTCTAGCATTATTCTAAGAGAATGTTAATGAAAATAAAAATAAATTGATAAAACTATTGTGTTTGTTAAGATTAATTAAGCATTGCCTCACTATAATTGAAAATTGGACAAAAAGTGAACATTTAAAAAAAAACCGCGTCGTTTGTCCTTATGGGAAATATGTGTTAAAATTCATAGGGCTTGCGCCACTTCTAAATATAATGAAAAAAAGGTTATACATTTTTTGGGAATTTAATTTAATTTTTATTGTGATTTTCAGTGATAAAAGAAATATTTTACTATGAATCGTGTTATGGGACATTTAGAGAGGGATTCATGCTGACTTTTTTTACAATACAATCAATAGTTTTGATGATTTATCATTCGGACACAAAAGTGCCCTGTCCGTATGTATTACCAATGTATGACGATGACTCGATTCTTTGATTTCGCATCAGTAAAATAAATTCACACTGAAAAGAGTTTGATCAATTCCGTAACAAATTTGATAAAAGTTGAATATGGAAAAGGTATTCAAAAAAAAAATTATGTATTCTGAAAAAAGATCTTTCTTCTCCGCTCCGGTGGGAATCGAACCTCAAGTCCTCCGATTTCCGGTCATGTGCTTTAACCACAAAGCTATTAGAGAGATCGAAGCCAAAGACTTTTTCCAGATATGCGCTTTTCATGGTAAGGAAATATGTTTTGAATACAAGTTAAATTATAAGGAATCTGTATTATCATCGGAGTTGGTAACGATCGATCATATGAAGATATCTTTTACAAACTGTGATACTGAAAATCAACAATATCGATCTAAGCTAACTCCTAAACTAAGAGAAATTCTTAACGTCATTTCAGACTAGATGGAGTGTGAAAATTTATCAATTAAAAATTTTTTATTGCTGAAAAAGGATCTTTCTCCTTTGTTCCGGTGCGAATCGAACCTCACGTCTTCCGATTGCCGGCCAGGTGCTTTAACCACAAAGCTACTAGATAGATCGAAGGCAGATACTTTTTTCAGATATAAGCTTTTCATGGCAAGGAGTTATGTTTTGAATACAAGCTAAATTAGAAGGAATCTGTATTATCGTCGGAGTTGGTAACGATCGATCATATGTAGATAACTTTCACGAACTGTAAAACTGAAAATCAACAATATCAATCTAAGCTAACGAAAATAAAAGAAATTCTTAACGTCATTTCAGACTAGATGAAGTTTGAAAATTTTTAAATGATAATTTTTTAATTTCTGAAAAAAGATCCTTGTCCTTCGCTCCGGTGGGAATCGAACCTCATTTCTTCCGATTGTCAGTCAGGTGCTTCAACCACTAAGCTAGCAAAGAGATCGAATGCAGATACTTTTTGCAGACATACACTTTTCATAGCAAGGTATTTTTATTTAAAATTTCGTATCTACTCCGTAATTTTTTTGATGATAAAATGATGAAAGCCAAACTGATGTCTTTATACGATTTTTCAAAAGTCAAACTAAATTCCAGATAATCCTCTAAGCAAGATAACCAGTAACAATGAAGTTTCCTCCATAAGTATCTCGTCGCCGGTAAATCTTTTCGCTTGCGAGGTCGCAGAGACAAAAAGATTACCGGATGCTGCACTCCGCAAGGAATACTAATTTTTCCCTGAGAGGCACGGAAGCTACAGAGCTCTCGAGCGTGGATACGGTTTACAAAGGGGCGGTAAAAGGCCAGGCGCATAAGGGTTGGAAAGGTGAAAGAAAGTGAGGGTCACGGTTTAAATGGGTGCTTGTCTATTCGAGGATTTTAAACGCGCGAGTAAGTGCAGAAAGGCTTCCAAGGGCTCCACCCAGTCCTCTGACTAGAGTCAAGAGCTAAGCAGACGCTCTGCACCAGTCCATCACCTTTATTGTATGCACCTTCTTTACACAAGCCTGAATAGGAAATTTCTTTAATCTCTAATTAGGATCTTAGTCTCTGAAATGAGAAAATCTAGGGAGCTGATCAACTTTAGACTTTACCGATGCTACAGGAAGCTCTACACCTGGGGTAATTGCTAGATAGACTGATCAGCGAGGAATGTCCAATTGATGTTGTTGAAGTGGTGGCATCTTTATTTAGGACCTTGGTCTCTGAAATGAGAAAATCTAGGGAGCTGGTCAACTTTAGTCTTTGCTGATGCTACACGAAGCTCTACATCTGAGGTAATTGTTAGCGAGATTGATCAGCAAGGGTTGTCAAATCGATGTTGTTGAAATAGTGTCATCTTTATTTAAGATCTTATTATCTGAAATGAGAAAATTTAGGGAGCTGATCAACTTTAGTCTTTACCGATGCTACAGGAAGCTCCACACCTGGGGTAATTGCTAGAGAGAATGATCAGCGAGGCGTGTCTAATTGATGTTGTTGAAGTGGTGTCATATTTAATTAGGATCTTAGTCTCTTAAATGAGAAAATCTAGGGAGCTGATCAACTTTAGTCTTTACCGATGCTACACGAAGCTCAAGACCTGGGGTAATTGATAGAGGGATTGATGAGCGCGGAGTGTCGAATAGATGTTGTTGAAGTGGTGGCATCTTTATTTGGGATCTTAGTTTTTGAAATGAGAAAATCTAGGGAGCTGATCAACTTTAGTCTT
>JAABKJ010008676.1:0-11390 GCA_011634705.1 Andricus grossulariae | reverse complement strand
ATATATATATATATATTAATATATAATACGTTGACTACTGCTTGAACGATTACCGTATATTATGCTCCACAAGGGTCGGAGTATTGTGTTCCTGAACAAGCTCCATTCATTTCTAAAGATCCTTCCAAAAGTACGCTGTGATGTGAGGTTTTATTCACTTTGAGATTTGATAGTTGTAAGTTTTGACCTAATGATATTATTTCAGCAGAATGTAATATTTCGCATTGTTCGCGTGAGATGTCTTGAATATATTCGCTTTGACCGTTACTAACTGCGACTGTGTGAGAACTCACTCCACAGTATGATATTGTACACCTGATTTCAATGTTGCATTGTTCGACGTGAGTGAGGTAATAATCTGAGAGTTGTAATAATTGAATGTATTTTATTTCTCCTGGTACCTGTGACTTAGATATATCGCACTTTTCTACCTCCAGTAATGACAAAATTGTAAAATTAAGTTAATTTGCTTCGCAGTCATACCCCATGAGTGCTTTGACCGTTGCTTTTGATAATATGTGACCGTCTGCGAAGAAAGGTTCGTAACGCGCGGTAGCTTCATTTTACAGGAGGAACTATTGAAGAGGCGACCCAACACAGGAACTTCATAAGAGGGCCTTACTTTGCATTTGAATAACAATTCGAATTTTCCAGAGATAGGAATAATATTTTTTATTATGAAAGAGCCAATAAGAAACTATAGACGGATGTAAAAAGTTAAAAATCTATTTTTTTCGCATTAGGTCTCTTTCTTCGCGGACGGTCATATATGAGCAAAATTCAGGTTGTCAAGATACGTTCTCTGGATCCCATTTCTGGAAAAGAAGTTTTTCTTGTTGTATTTATGTACTTTTCTTTTCTAGTTTTTTGTTATAAAACAAATCATTAATTAATTAATCTTTACTTGTTAGAGGTATTAAAAAAAATGAATAAATAAATGAAATAAAAATGACCAGAATATTACTATGTCAATGTGTCGTACCATGAAATCTGAATAGATGTCAATTCTTTGTTTATGCATGGGATCCATTGAGAAGCGAAATCTGAAACGTTGTAGAAAAAATTATTTCTTAGTCTTTTTTATTTAATCGAGAGCGTTTGAGTCTATTAATATGAACTACTTTTGGTTTATTTTCATTTCGATTTTCACGTTGCGTTTTTCTAGTATTTATAAAACTTTACAGGGTCCGAAATATTGATGACCGAGTATTTTAGGCTTGGGTCCACTTAGTAAATTGACTCAATCATCAACAGTAAAATTTTGCGGGTTTATTTTCCTATCACAGTACTTTTTTTATTTTTGTTTGGGTTCGATTAACTTTTTTCGAGCAATTTCACGAATTTCATGCAAACTTGTTATTAATTTCGTTAAATAATCATCATAAGTTTATAATATTTCGCTTTCTACGGCAGATTCACTTGATGGTAATCTGGCTAATTTACCAAAAACTAATTCATGTGTGGTACAGCGTGTTCCCTCGTGAATGCTAGAGTTATATGAAAAGGTGGCTAATTCAAGCCAATCATCTCATTCAGCATTTTTATCGACAGATTTGTTCAAATATTAGTACGTGATGTGATCTTTCTAAGGAACCATTTGATTTTGGGTGAAAAGCGGTCGTTCTGAATTGTCTAATTCTAAATCTTTTTGCCAATCTTCTGAGAAGATTACTGAGAACATTTTTTCCCTGATCTGTAAGAACTGACTTTGGCGATCCAAAAATACATATAAATTGTTTAACAAGAGCATCAGCTATCGTACTTGCAAGTGCATTAGGAAGAGCAAATTCAAAAGAATATTTTGTGAAATTATCCTGGATTGTTAAACTGTACTCAATTTGATTTTTAGTTACTGGAAGTGGACCGACAATGTCCATTGAGATTTTCTCAAATGCTGTACCTGGAGTATCTGTGATGATCATAGGCTCTTTAGTTTTTACTCGAACTGGTTTCTTTAATTGACATTTAAGGCAAGTTTGAATGCACTTTTGTATATCAAGTTTCATATTAGGTCAATAATGATTTTGGTGAATCCTGTTATAAGTTTTAGTTATGCTTTTATGACCACCTATTGCTGAAGAATAGGCTTCTTCTATTAATTGATTTTGTTGCTCTTTAGTTGCATATTGAATGATACCAATGCTTATTATAATTTTTATTGCTGATTCTAAAAAGGTGCTTTGAAGTGCGGTTAAAATATCTTCTCATTGAATATTATTAACCTGAGATGTTTTCGCTGTGCTAATTGTTCGTAATTTCAAATGTTTTGCCATCGAATGTAATGATTTATTGGCCAATTTAATATTATTTAATATCTGATAATTACTTTCTTTTGATTCGGATTAGATACGTAACGCAAAATGATATTGTTGTCCGTGGCGAAATTCTTTACAAAGATCTATAAATTTGAGTATTTTATTACGTTTAATTAAACTTCTTGATTCATTATCTCAGGGTCCTCCATTGGTTGTAACGAAATAGGCCCAGTTGTTCTTTCGCATTGTGAGTTGATCTCGACATTCAATTATATTACGCCCCGTTTTCATTTTTGCAGCCTGTGCGTCATTCTTGGCAGGGGGCGTTTCAGACGATGGACGGTTTTCTGAATCTTCAATATTTGAGTTTGTTGCTTGAGGAAAAAATGTTGGTATATTAATTTGCTCGAGATCATCCGGTATATCTTCTTCAGATTCTTCTAAAAAAATGTCTTTTTCATTGCCTTGAAAATTTTCATCAAGAATTTTTGATCCGAATCTTCTGAAAAAGAATTTAATTCGAGATCATTGTAATTCAATTTAATATTTTTTGAAAATTCAGGATCGGAACCCATGATGTCCTTTTCTTCGTTGGAGTCTTCTTAATTTTTCTTCTTTTTCGGACTAATTTTCTTCTTCATTACTAGATTCTGCGCTGTATCCTTCCTAGGCCTGAATCTTTTCTTTTAAACTCAGGAGCATGTATATTTCGGACTTGAGCTGCGTCCTTTACTGTTTTCAGCTTCTCCTTTCGACTTATGATTTCTGGTTTGCATTTTCTGCATTCTTCGTTTCCGGAGGCTGAAAGATCCTTATATTTCACTCTATGATTCTTTGTATCTTCTTTCTCTGCGTTTGATTTCGAGGTTTTATTATTATAATTGAATAGATAATTGATTTAGACTCATCATCTGAAATTGAGCCTTTGCTTGAGGGTAAATCTTCCTCGGAATCTGAAATTGTATTGATGGCCACCAGAGATTCGGGCTCATCTACTGTAGTAATTATTTCATTGTTTGAATGTACAATTATTCTTCGTATTCTGTTCAATTTCGACTTACCTTTTGTAGTCTTCAAAATGTTGTTGTTTCATATTCATTCCTAGTGTTTGCAGGAATTGAACTTGAGATAAAAATAGGGATCGTTTTATTATTGAGACGTTCCAGTTTTCTTGAGTTTGAAGGTTTTTTTTCATCTTTATTTATAATAATAACATTTGTTTCAACAGGATTTCGCGACAAGCCGGCAGCATTGACGTTTTTTTTTGCCTGCTTTATGAATAACATCAAATTCTTATCAGGCTAATTTTATTCTCCAGCGTGTTACTCTTCAACACGGATTTTTTTTGAAGTTTGGAACCATACAAGCGGTTTGTAGACAGTTACTAGGGTAAACTTTCTTCCATAGAGGTAGCGATGAAAATCTTCTACCGAGTATACAATGGCTAGCGCTTCTTTTTGGTAAGTGTCATGTTTATTTTCACAGTCATTTTAAAGCGCGAAAAGTGTAGGCCATTGCCATATCTTGCCCTATTTTACCTTGTGAGAGTATCTCCGCGGTAGCGTACCCTGAGGCGTCCATTGTTAAAATAAAAGGCTTAATAAAATCAGGCCGTTGAAGAAGGGGTTCTTCGCGTAATTTTTGTTTTAGTGTATCAAAGGCTAATTGTTGCTTTGCTGTCCATGTAAAGGTCGTATCCTTTGTTTAAAGTTGAGTTAAGGGTGAAGCTATTTTATCGAATCCGCAGATGAACCTTCTACAATAACCTGCTAAACCTAGAAATTCCTTGATGTTCTTTTCTTTTTTTGGAATTGGAAATTCGAAATCTGCTTTTCATTTTCTGGGGTCAGGGCGGACACCCTGACTGTCTATTATATATTCTAAATAAGTTAACCTGGGCCAAAAACATTCGCACTTCTGGTTGCAGATGTAAATTTGCGTTTCGTAATCGAGTCATTAATTTCTCGAATTTTTCTGTGTGTTCTTCCAAACTGTTAGCGTACAAGAGGATATCATCGAAATACACAAAAAGTTCAGTACCTTGCAATCCTGTTAGTATCACGTCCATTAATCGGTTTATGGTTACAGGCGCATTTTTCAATGCGAATGGCATTCTATCAAATTCATAATGCCCGCAAGGAGTTGAGAAAGGTGTTTTTTACGCATCTTTGGGATCCATTTTTATGTGATGGAATTCTGCAGCTAAATTGAAAACCGAAAAATAACGAGCGTTTCCTAGTTTTTAAGAGTCCCCTATAGTCTTTTGATTGAGTTGTCGAAAGTCGAGGACCATTCTACACTTTAATTTACCTTGAGAATCTAGCTTCTTTTTTACTAAGAAGTCTGGTGAAAAATAGGGAGATTCTGATGGTTTTATCACTTTATTTTTTAAAAGTTCATTCACCTGACGCATTACTTCTTCTTTCTGAACTTGCGGGTGTCTAAATGGTCGCGTCAAAATTGGTTGTTCATCAATCATTTTTGTGCTTCGAGGCAAAAGCTCTGGATACCTATGCAGCCAGCCAAACTGAAGAGAATATAAGGTCAACCACCTTTTATATATGGACGACCTTAAGCTCTTTGCTTTTTCAAAAGAAGAAATTAACATCTTTGTGGTGGCGGTGAAAAGGTACTCTAAAGCGATTGGGATGAGCTTTGGACTGGACAGATGTGCGTGCGTCCACCTACACAAAGGAAGAATAGAAACTACATCATGGCGTGACGATCCGGATGTTCAACCCATAGGCGGAAATATTATGCAACATCTTGGTAATGAAGAAACATATACATATCTTGGAATACCGCAAGCGAAAACCCAAAATATGCACACGCTAGATGATGACAATCCATCGAAGTCATCGTTCTAGATCTTCCATACGAAATAAAGGGGTAGAGGCTTGCTGAGCTTGGAGTGTCTTCATCGAAGAACGGCTCTGGCTACAGCCTGCTCAGTTCTAAATAGCACGGGTTCTCTTATGCGACTCGTACATCAGCATGAAGTCGTCAATGCTGCGGCGTTTCTATACCATGTCGCAGATAGGGCCGCATATGAGCTTGGCCTTCCATTTGATTCCAGCGACACTACACTACATATGGACTAGCATCACTAACACCTTTGGTGCTGAAAAGTCGTTTACAGGAAGCAGAAAATTCGCTTCTGCTAAGAGAACATGCTGACAAGCCCGTTTATGGTCAATTCTGCGGCATTATAAGTAGAGAAGAGCTATCGATGGGTCTGTCCAATATGTTTCTCAAGTCTGCTGGATTGAGATCGGAGACTGAGTGCAAGCAAGAGCCATAAACACTTGCAGTGTTATATTACCATCTTCGGCACTTCTATGGCCTTACCATACGCCCAGGGGGAACTTGAGTCCGTTGTGGAGAATGATCAGTGTACGATCTTCTGGAATTTCCCATTCTCCACCACTCAACGTATTAGTGCTACAAGGCCTGATATTGTCCTCCAAGATCTGAAGACGAAGATAATTTACGTGATTGAATTCTCGTCAGCAGCCGATGGTAATATCACCGGAAAGGAGGAAGAAAAACGGGTGAAATATCAAGAACTTCTTTTCGAGCTGAGCAGAAGGAGCAAGAGTGGATGACGTACACGTTCCAGTTGCATTGGTATTGGTTGCTTTAAGGAACCATGATCGTAGCTTCTGGAACCTACAACTTTTCATAATATAAGCCTCGGTGTCTCAGTTGGTTAGGCGCTCGGACTCCACCTTAAGCTGTAGGTCCGCCCGTCGTGCACTTGGCTGCAACCCAGTCCGTCAATGATGGGGTAAAAACCAGGCTTTGCCCAATATGTCAAATTAGGCACACTATTCTTATCAGATCACTTGATTGAACTACAAAAGTGCGTCCGTGACTGATGATATATACCGGGACAGCCCGCGCAGATTATTCAAAAAAATAAAATCCAACTCTAACAAAAAATGCCTTCGACATATTGGACAGTAACCATCTTAAGCCTGATACATAAATATAATGATAATATTAATAATAAAATAATAATGTATTGAAGGTCTTTTCTGGTTTTTTAATTTTTGTATTGAAATATTTCCGGCATGTTTCAACTCGGTTCAGAGTCCTTTTCAAGGCGTAGTTCTGTAGAGGATACAATGTATCGAGAAAATTTTTTTCTACTCAAATTTGACTAAAAGTAGAGTTAAAGTAATACAATTAAGTAAATACATTGTGCTTACCTTATTATTAGTTACTACAAATTAGAAAAGTTTAATTGCAGATTGTACATAGTTGTCAAGTGTAAAAAAATTAAAAAAATTTTTTTAATTGGAGCGTCATAACCTCAAAATTAAACAAAAATGTTTATCTCGTCTAGAAATGTAAACAGAGTTATGTGAATACGGTTTATGAAGAATGTATATATTTTAGCGTATTTATACTTACAGGAGATAAATCCTAGAGCAAATTATTATATTATGATATTTATTCTACATTTAAAAAAAAGTGTCAGAGCCTTGTGGCTTGTTAAGTTAGAGCGACATGACTGCGAATTAGTATGAAATTAAAATGGGATTAGTTTCGCGTAATATATACGTATATACGTCTTAAGGCCGGGAAATTAAAATTTTTTGAATGTATATTTATGCAATTAAATTATTGTATATGGCACTTAAAGCTTGAGTGTCTGATCTGAAGTTAATAGAGTTTTTATCTCTTTATATATGTATAATTTATAATAGTAAACGCCTATCAAGATTAGGCTCCAATTCTAAAAGTTCAACTTTATTTAAATCGAAGTCAAAGTTATGCACAAAGTCATGAGCATGTTTAGCTATGACTATGTTCTTTTCGTTTTTTTTTTCAATAGATCTTTCGTATTCCCTGTTTTTGAAAATTCTGAAGAAACATTCGTCTAAGTTTTGAATGCATGGTAATACAATCATTTTTTTAAAGTTGCTATCTTTAGGATGCGTAGATATAGTTTTTTGTAAAGTAATGATGTGTTTGTATCCTTCAGCGATTTTATTATTCAACAAATCAGTGGATAGCTATTTTTTTCCAGTGTTTGCTGCACAAAATCTAAATTCTCTTTGTTTGGTATAAGTTGAGTATAATTCTATTGTTTTCGATTTTTAATGCTAGATCCAGAGTTTATACTACCATGTTTAGACAGTTCCAGGATAAATTTAAGTTTAGTGTCAGCAGTATTAAATTTCTTGAGAAATTCGTTAACTTTATTTTTCGGTTGGCAAATTAAGGTTTCATCGATATAACGGAAATAGAATGTGATTGGGTATTTATGTGATTTTAAGATTTTGTTTTCAATTTCTTCCATGACAATATTCGCTGCAGCAGCTGATATTGGAGATCCCATGGGTAACCCGTAAATTTGTTGGTAAAATTTACCATTGAACTGACAATAAGATGACACTAAGCATATTTTCAAAGCTTTATCAAAATCTTCATCAGATAAAAAACTATGGAGTTCAATTTATTTCCAACGTTCACCTATTGTGCCTCTGATTAAAGTCCAGGAGATATTAGCGTACATGGACATGATATATAGCGAGATAATAATGAAGTCTTTTGGTACTGTTATTTTATCTGTTTTATTTTCAAAATTCCAAGTATCTTTTATATGATAGTTTTCTCCACAATTTTTTTTTAAGACTTTGTCAGAGGTCTAGGAAGACAATAAAATGGTAAACCAGGAAAAGAGGTGATAGGTCTGAGTGGGCAATTAATTGTGTGTAATTTTGGCAGTCCGTCAAAACGCGGTGCAGTTCCACGTATGCAGTTCAAATAATTTAAAGTATTGCCGTTAATAAAGTTGTTGGTTTTACAAGTAGTTAGTAATGCAGTTAAATTAGTTTGAAATTTTCTTGTAGGATCTTTTTTATAATGGCTTCCCTGGCACTCAAGCTTTATCGCTTGAGCGCCAGGGGAGCTCTCCAAGGGCTCCGCGCCCGTTTTATAACTAACTTTATCTTCTAACAATCATTAAGCTTTAGTAATGTAATCTGTTAGATTTATTATGACACTTTTATTGATTCCCCCCCCCCTCTCCCTATCTCTCTCTATATCTCTATCTCTCTATCTCCCGCCTTCTTTCTTATTCTGTCTCCATCTCGATCTCCAAAATATCCTCACCCCCCCCCCTTGTCAATCTCTCAATCAATCTTTCACAAACAAACCCTTCTACACACTTCCACAATCCATTCACCTCAAATTTCACCACAAATATCAGAAAAACTCAGCATCAAAAATTCACCGGTACCCCTCACTTTCATGCCGGAAACGGAAGTCTCCCACGTTAGTCACTTGTATATTTATATCCCATGTTTACTGTAATTTTTACCAATTTTTACATTCTCATCCTAATGAGACGGTATTAGTTTCATGTAAAATTTGACTTCGTCGGTTTTCATCAACTCGCGACGTTTTAAGACTCCCTGAGGCAGAAAAAACGATTTTTACGAGGTTTTGTATCTGTCTGTATGCCTGCCTGTCTGTATGTTTGTATCCTGTACGTATGATAAATTCCGAAAGACTGATGAGATTGGTTTGTTAACCAGACATTTTCGACCAACGGTTCTTGTTTTATCCATCCAATATGTTTTTGTTGTTTTTGTTTTTTATCAAAAATTCTATTTTCCACCAAAACTGCGAGATATGAAAAAATTTGAGAAGCAAAGTTGTTTACCCAAATTATATCTATAAATTCGCTTCGAGCTATTTCTTTGATATGACGTGCAGTTTTTTAAATTATAAAAACAAGACAATGAAAGTTCGTCTGTTTCAATATCAATGCACATTATGAATTGTAATAATAATTCTAAATTTATTCAAATGATAAATTATTCAGGGTAGCTGCGAATAAAGATTAATGATAATTAAGGAAAAATGATCAAAGTTATAATAATAAATAAAATTAGTATATATAATAATATAATAGAGTTGAACATAATATAGAAAAGTGCGCATTTCGGAAAAATTGTAATCGAGCGCGAAGCTACGAGGTACGTTATGAGAATGTGTTCTTTTTAATCGAAGGAACTTTAACAAAAAATAATTCACAATCATCAAATTGCATTTGCCGATAGTTTGACCTTTAATTTTAAAAAGTCAATGCATAAATGAAGGGGTAGTACAAAGACCGAGAGCGTAACCCGAGGTAAAAACATTATCGAGCGAAGAGTTTTTTTTTACTATTCACATTGAAAATTTAAAAAAAAATCTGTTTTAAATACATCATACTGTATTATTTAAATAATTTCCATAGTCCTTTCTTAGAAGAAAAAAAAATGTCATAATCGTATTTTTGATCTGAATTTTTAGATTTTAGCACCAGGGCAGCATACCGACGTTTAACGTGCATTTTAACGTTCGTCAAGTACAACAGAAAATGCTTTAGCCTGATTGGTCGGTGTTTTTAGATGACACAACTACGCAACGGTTCGACTAGAAATCCTTCAGGGGGATTTGAGACACATTAGGGCCAACCGGGATACGAAAGTCCTTTTTAGCGCATCATTTTCAAATAGCAACCAATCGCAATGTTGGAACTATGAATTGAGGTTAGGTTGTTTTCATAACTTTGAATACGCGCATGCTTTGTCAAACATATGTTCAAATTTTGTGATGTCTTCCGTAGTCCGGTTAGGCCTAGTCGAGTGGAGAGAGTTCACGTATCCCAACTCTCCATACAGGATCTCTAGGTGCGACCAGCTCTGTTGCAAGAGCCAGATTTCGGGCAAAAATTATTCAATCCTTTTCCACGGGGAAAAAGGGGTTAGCGATTTATCTCGTTTTCTCACCCAATATCAAGCAACGTGTTTTTTACGCTGGCATTTTTCTCATTCGTTTTTTCGCTGAGAAAAAATTAATTCACTTTTGCTCCTGACCAATTATTGGCTGTGGGTACGTTGTCACTAGCAATCCTATGGAGATTGTGTCAAGGTTATGTTTGAAAGAAATTCTATGTATTTCGGTTAGATATAGTTTATTGTAACACAAAGAATAGTAAAAAGTGTACAAAGGTTGAAGTTGATACATCTTAAAAACTTACATTATTGTAGCGTACTTTATCCACAATATATTCATACGTCGACCGACAGTCTCAGACAAAGGGACTTTGCTCACTGAACATCTTTTCGATTGTCATTTATCAGAATTATAGGAGTAACTGCTCGGAACGTAAGGACGACCATGAGGAATGAATCTGAGGTTATGATGCGTGTTTCACGTTCTAGACCAATGTCGAACATGTCATACCCGATGAAACTTATGAAACATAATAATATTTCGAGGTTTTCATGAACATAGCCCGTTTGACCTGTTTGAATATACTTTCTGATTGATGAGTTAATATTAATTGTTATTGACTCATGTAAATTAAAATACTTGTTCTCTTATCCCCGCAGTGATTTGATTCTTAATTCTATATGCCTGGTGCAGATACATGATACTTGCAGCCATTTATTTATAATAATGTTATAATAATCTAAAATTAGTATTTTTCACTTCCAAAGTGTAAGAACAACCCACTTCAATATAGCTCAATATTCCCTGTTTTAGGTTTGGCGTTCAGAAGTTGCCGCTCTACATAAATTTGCTGCGCAAGCCGTTAGACAGATTTGTTTCTTATTACTATTTTCTGAGATATGGTGACAATTTTAGACCTCATCTAATAAGAAAAAAACATGGTGATACAAAGGTATGTTCAGAAAAGTACAGCTCATGAATAGAAATATATAATAAATAATAATAATATATATAATATAATATAATAATAATAAATAGAACTGAAGGGCCTATGACAAAGCCAACGAACGCGTCCTCAGGTTGCGGATAGCGGGTCCTTGTACCAAGGGTTTCTGCTAAATATGGTTACAATAAATAATAAGCAGTCGCGGACAATTGTCCAGGGATGGTCACGAAGGAATAACCCCTAAGCGGAGGCGTAACAACCGTGCCGAAAGCTGAATGGCACCTGGGTGAGGTGTCTCAAATGGTGACTCTGGGATACCGGGCTACCTCTCAGAGTATGCAGCCTTATCCTTGCATGCGGGGCTCTACAAGAATTGACGTACCCTTTTCCCTAGCTGCTCGTGGGAACAACAATGATAACACCAAACATAGTTGTAGTAAGTGCGGTTCAAA
>JAABKJ010008675.1:0-11391 GCA_011634705.1 Andricus grossulariae | reverse complement strand
CCAAGAAGACGAATTTTCTACAAAACAGTTGTATTTTCAAATGGAAAATATGAATTTTTAACAAAAAAGTTACTTTTGAACCAAGTAAAATAATTGAATTTTCAACAAAATGCATGCATTTTTTATAAAAATAGATAAATAATTCTCAACAAAAAATATAATAGTTGATATTATTTCAATCAAAGAAGATAGAAAGTCAATACAGAAAACAAATCAACCAGATTGTTGAAGTTTTAAGCCAAAAAGGCGAATTTTCAAAGAAAAAGTTGCTTCTCAAGCAAATAATAAAATTTTATCAAAAAAAATGAATTATCAATTAAAAAATATGATAAACGAAATTTGAACCGAAGAAGACGAATTTTTAACAAGATTGTTTAATTAGAAATCAAGGAGATGAATTTTTAACAAAATGCATAAATTTTCAGGTACAAAAGATCAATTTTCAACAAAATAGTGCAATTTGAAACCAAAAATTTCATAGTTAAATTTTCCACAAAGAAAGATGAATCCCCAACTAAAAGTGTAATAGTTCATATATTTCAACAACAACAAAAAATTAATTTTAAATCAAAAACATTAAAACATTAAAAAATAATGATTATTTAACTCTGAAGTTATTTTTTTAATTCTTTCTAAGTGTTTTTATAGATTTTTAGAAAATTGTGAATCCCAGGGTGGAAGGAAAATTTCAATTTTGCTATATTCGGATATAAATTTCTATGGCTATTTGCCACGACAATTTTAATAGCAATAAAATTGATTGTCGTAAAAAAGACTTGTGAACTACATTTTGTAAGTAAGTAAAAAAATAACGGTTTTTATGGTAACCGTTGATGAAAAAAATTTAACTACTCACTAATTCGTTAACAAAAAAAAAGTAACTAGTTATAGTAACTAGTTAAAAGGAACAAGTTACTTCTCATCCCTGATGTTCACTCAAGCGTGAGAGGATTGCTTACTTTTTATGTTTCCAAATTACTACAAAATCCCTTTCACAGGATTTCGTTGTTGTTAAATAAATAAATTAAATTTTTCCGCACAAGATTTTTATAAATAAAGTGCTATGCAATTTTCATGAAAGTGCAATCCAAATCTAATTTTTAACTAGTCATAAAAACATTATAGCGGACTCTTCTTTTTTTGAATCAAATGCCAAAACTTGCTCATACAACGAGGTATTCATTATATATTATTAATCAATATCGCAAAAATTCACAATATTTTTATAAAGACAAAAAGAAACGAAATCTAGGTTCCGGAAAGTGTTCATTACGCGTGGCAGTCGCGAGTTTTGAATGGAAATTCATAACGAGGAACGGAACTCTTTGAAATTAGAAACACTCATCATACAAATAAATTTGAAAAAGTAGTGAGAGAACTAACTCGATGGCTTCGCGGACGCTGACGAGGGTGACTAGTGCCGTGAGAATTTGTTAAAATTTGTTAGAATTTGTTATGCCGCCTAGTGCGACGAACTTCATCATATATAACGTGACAACCTTACCCCGTTCACTTCCGCTGGGAACATAACTTTCAGTCACGTTCGCTTAAAAGTCCATAATGATAATCTCAGCCAAAGTCGCGCATTCAGGTTCGAGAAATATCTCGTTATTAAAAAGTTACCAAACGCGAAAGAATTTTCTTGTAAAAAGTGTAGAAATTGGCATGGAATCTTGAAAGGATACCAAAATTTTATGAATATTGAATGAATCTTAGTAAAGGTTTAAAACCTTAATTTCCGAAAATACACAAAAAGGTTTATTCACCTAGCTTTGCTGAAACATCCTTGTTTTGCATCCCCAAGATATTGAAAAATCGAACAAAAATTTTTAAGAAGGCCTAACTTCGGGACCTAAAATGTTAGCACCTTAAATTGTTCTACCTAATGTCCAAATATACTTGAAAAAGTAGAGTTTCCCTGACTCTACCGGAACACACCCGTTTTCTACACTTAAGGTATTCAAAAATAAAAATGAAAAATAGAAAGAATGCCCAAACTCTGGGACAAAAAATTTTATATGTTAAAATAATTTATTTTCATGTCCAAAGAATGTCCACAAAGTTAAATTTTTCATAGCCTTTCGGAACACCATGATTTTATTCTCATAAGATATTGAAAAATAGGAAGAAAATTCCTCAAAGGGCCTGACTTCGAGATCTAAAATTTTGTGGTTTAGAATGGTTCTTTTTGATGTCGAAAAAATATCCACAAATTTTTTATCCACCTAGGTCTTCTGAAACATCCCCATTTTTCACCCTTGAGATACTGAAAAATTCAAAAGGAAAATTGAAAAAGGCCCTAACTTCGAGAGCTTATATTTTGAAAATTGAAGTTGTTCCATTTGATATTCAAGAATACAAATAAAAGTTTGATCCTCTCAGCTCTTCTGGAACACCCTCATTTTCTACCTCTAAGATGATAAAAAATGGAAAAATAAGCCAAAAATGTCCCAATGTTTAATGTTCATTATGTTCATTCAATGTTAAGAACATAAATGTTGTATTTGATATCGAAAAAATAACACAAAAAGTTTCGTCCACCTAGCTCTTTTAAAACATCCCCATTTTCTACCCTTGAGATATTAAAAAAATCAAGATGAAAAATTTGAAAAAGCCCTTAATTCGAGACCTTATATTTTACAACTTGAAATGGTTCCATTTCCTGTCCAAAAATATAAAATAAACATTCATTCCCTCAGTTCGCTTGAAACACCCTCGTTTTCTATCTCTAAGATAAAAAAATTGAAAAAAAAATAATCCAAAAAATATCCCAACTTCAAAACATCAAATTTTGTGGCTTAGAATGGTTCTACTTGATGTCAAAAAAAAATAAAAAAATTTCATCCACCTAGCTCTTCTGAAACATCCCCATTTTTTACCCTCGAGATATTAAAAACTCGAGCAGAACAATTTGAAAGGGCCCTAAATTCGAAACCTTATATTTACGGAATTGAAATATTTCCATTTGATATTCAAAGACACAAAAAAAGTTGCATCCCTTCAGCTCTTCTGGAACACCCTCGTTTTCTACTCCTGAGATAATAAAAAATTAAAGAAATGAGCCAAAAAATGTCCTGAATTCGAAACCTTATATTTTAGGAATTAAAATAATTCCATTTGATATTCTAAGATACAAAAAAAAGTTGCATCCCTTCAGCTCTTCTGGAACACCCTCGTTTTCTACCTCTGAGATAATAACAAATTGAAAAAATAAGCAAAAAAATGTCCTAACTTCGACACCTGAAATTTTATGGTTTATAATGGTTCCAGTCGATGTCATAAAATATCAAAAAAAGTTTCATCCACCTAGCTCTTCCAAAACATCCCCATTTTTTACCCTTGAGATCTTGAAAAATCGAAAAGAAAAATTTGAAAAGGCCCTAAATTTGAGACCTTATATTTTAACACTTGACATGGTTCCATTTGATGTTCAAAAATACCCAAAAAAAATTTCGTCCCCTCAGTTCTTTTGGAACACCCTCGCTTCTACCCCTGAGACAAAAAAATCGAAAAAAATAATCCAAAAAATATCCTAACTTCAATACCTCAAATTTGGTGGTCTATAATGGTTCTATTCGATGTCAAAATGATACCAAAAAAAGTTTCATCCACCTAGCTTATTTAAAACATTCTCACTTTTTACACTTGAGATTTAAAAAAAATCAAGAAGGAAAATTTGAAAAGGCCTTAAATTCGAGACCTTATATTTTAAGACTTATAATGGTTTTATTCAATGTCCGAAGATACCGAAAAAAGTGTTATGCCCTCAGCTCTTCTCAAAAACCCCCGTTTGCTATTTGTAAGATAATAAAAAGTAATAAAAAAAGAATGCAAAAAATATCCTAACCTCGAAACCTTAAATTTTGAGGTTCAGAATTATTTTATTCGATGTCGAGAAAATACCCAAAACAGTTTTATTTATCTAGCCCTTCTAAAACATCCCTATTCTCTACCCTGGAGATATTAAAAAATCGCGAAGAAAAATTTTAAAAGGCCCTAAATTCGAGACCTTGAATTTTAAGACTTATAATGGTTTCATTTGATATCCAAAGAAATGAAAAAAAGTTGTATGCCCTCAGCTTTTCTGGAACATCCTAGTTTTCTACCCCAAAGATAATTAAAAATCAAAAAAATACCCTAACATAGAAAACTTAAATTTTGTGGTTTAGAATGGTTCTATTCAATGTGGAAAAAATATCGAAGAAGGTTTCATACACCTAGCCCTTTCAAAACATCCCCATTTTTTACCCTTAAAATTAAAAAAAATTGAGAAAGAAAATTTGAAAAGGCCCTAAATTCTAAACCTTATATTTTAAGACTTATGATGGTTTTATTTGATGTCCAAACATACCAAAAAAGTCTCATCCCCTCAGCCCTTGTCAAACACCCTTGCTTTCTACCCCTGAGATAATTAAAATAAAAATAAATAAAAAATTCAAAACATATCCTAACTTCGAAACCTCAAATTTTGTGAATCAGAGTGGTTCTATTCGATGTCGGAAAAATGCAAAAAAAAAAGTTTCATCCACCTAGCTCTTCTAAAACGTCCCCATTTTCTATCCTTAAGATATTAAAAAATTGATAAGAAAAATTTGAAAAGGCCCTAAATTCAAGACCTTATATTTCAGGACTTATGATAATAAGAAATCTGAACCTAAAAAAAAAAATAAAAGAATTATGGTTTCTTTCGCAAGTTATAGAGAATTGATACCTTCTTGGCATCATATTGGCATCAAATAATAAGAAAATTAAAAGTATCTAACTCGAAGCAGCTTTTTCCTTTAATTATAATTAATTATTTTTCAAAGAATAGATTTTCGCTTTACTTCACGATCTGTCTTGTGATATAATCATGACCAATTTTATTTCGAAATTTAGTTTCAAGAACAGTAAAAACAAAAAGGCGTATCTTTTTCTTAAATTCTTGAAAGCGGATATTTTTAAATTATTCTCTAGATTCACATAATTGTTCAACTACTACTTTATAATGAAAAATTATTCTTGAATAATCAAATTTTCGTATTTTTATCGGAAACGACGTGAGGTAGAGAAAAAAAGCACGGATAGAAAAAAATGTGCATACAACAGTTTACACATCTAAAAAAATTCTACAAAAACTATATCTTGCTTAGTGGTATTTTACATTGTTCACGTTGAAAAATAAAAAATAATGGGACTTTCCAGAAAAAATCATCTTTACTTTTTTAATCGAATTTTATAAACGTAAAAAGAAAATTTTGAGAAATCATTTTATATTTTCCTTTATTTTGACAAAGGGGGAAAAATATTTTCTCAATATCAGTTTTGATTTTTTCTCGAGAATAGTGCAAAAGATCAAAGAAAGCCTAAGATATTTTTTTGTAGAACTCTTTCAGATGTAGAAACTTTTGTCTGAACATTTTTTTGTACTGTTTGTTGTTTCTGATAAAAATGCGAAAATTTAATTTTTCAAAAATAATTTTTTTAATGTGAAGCAGTGGTTTACCAACAATGAAATTCTGGAGATTTGTAGTGAACATTAAGATCTATTTATTTCCAAAAATAGCCTCAACTGACTCAAAGCATTCCGACAATTTTTAAAAATCTTTAAAAATTAAAAAAATTTCCGCAAAATCATCTAGATTTTTTCGGCATATTAAGGATTCTTTCTACATTTATTTTGAATGGATTTTTTAAAATGAATATTATTGAGAAATTTCCGAGAATTTTTCAAAATCTTCTGAATTTCAACTTTTTTTCAGATATTTTCAAAATGTTTACATCTGCTAAATATATCTTAATAATATTATAATTTTTCCTACATTTTTTTTCAAATCAAAAAATTTCAAAATATGCCCTATAATCTTCCTGATTCTTTTTATCTATTTTTCTTAAATTAATTTTTCAAAATGAAGGTAATTAATTCTATGAAAGAAATGGTTTATTTTCTTAAAACCATTTGAAATCCTTGAAAGACGTCAAAATTTCATTACAAATCTTGAAAGATTTACATTTGGTCCTCAATTTTTAAAATCTTTTTTAAACTTCTGAATATCTTTTGAAACAATTCGATTTTATTTCTCAAATTTGTTGAAAAATCTTTCCAAATTAAAAAAATGGCTTTGAAATCATCCAGGTTTTTTCTTTGCACTTTTAGATTTCTTTTAGAATGTTCTTAAGAAAATGTTTTTATTGTCATAAAACCTATCAAAATGTTTTTTTTTTTTTAATTTTGCCTGAAAAGAAAAAGTTGCTTCTAAACAAAAAATTTTAATTTTCTTCCGATCTGAAATATGAAAATTTCCAATTTATACCATAGAGAAGAAGAGAAAATAATGTACAGTAATATTTTCCAGAAATTATATTATCAACGTCAAAAAATATATATCACCACTGAAGTGAAAGAGAAATCTTGAATATTCCTTAAAAATAAATAAAATGAAACCATCATGCAACCATCTTCATTGCGCATTTCTGACTGCACAGATAGATTTTCTCAGTCGCTCTGGTAATTGGTGGCCTATTTTTTACTTTAGATATTTATAAATATTTTTCGAACCAATTTCAAAATACTCGCAACTTTTCTGAAATTTATCATCTACTAAAATTGGTTCCTAACTTAAACTTTTCATACTAAATACAAAATTTTTTTTTCTAGACTATTATCGATAATTACGAAACTCGTTTGAAGTTAGTAACAAAATGTTCAAAATCTTCCACTGAAAGATATTCAAGATTTATAAAATGTTGCTACTTGTCCAAGATTTCATCACTTGTTCACAACTTTTTGCAAGATAATTTTTTTTCTTTTATGTGTGAGAATGAATGACTATCAGGATGAGCATTCTAAACCTCAACATTCGTCGGCAGATTCTGTTTAGAGAATAATGCTATACTTAATGGGAAGTATTCCTAACCACAAATGTGTTGGTGTGCCAACAAACATAAACTTTATGTCCTTTTCGTACAGGCATAGATTGTTGCGGGATACTGATGTTTAATTACGATGCTCAGGCCGTGGTTGAAAATTAGCCCTGAAGCAGTTATTTTCTAGACCGCTAATGTACATTGTTGCAGTTCTTGGGAATATCGAATATACATTATGCAGAGTTTATTTATACTCTATATAAATTCAAATTCTATTAGTGGATCGTGTTTAATTAAATATGTTATAATTGAAAACACCAGCAGTACCCAGCTGTAAAAGTTTGACAGGATTCGATACAAAAATAATACATTTCAGTCCCTTTCAGGTATCCGCAATTTTAGTAATTTCCTTTACATCTATATCAAGCACTTATGATAGAATGTATTTTAAAATGAATCATCTTTATCGAAAGTGTTCAAGAGTGTCCCACTACAAAAGCAATCAATTTCTATCAAACCGTTGGATAGCTGTGCTAATGATTTTGATCAAAATGAAATGGGCCAGTGTCCCAATAATTTCTACAAATTTTCTACTAAATTCTGTCAACAGCTTTCTATCAGAAGTCTTATACTTTCCCACCAAGGTATTGATATTGATATCGACGAATAGAATTTGAAAAAAATTGCCCGGATGCTGATACGCAAGATTTGATAAAAGTCTCGAGTGGATAAGATTTGATAGAATTTTAGTGATAAGCTGCTGATAGAAAGGTGTAAGATTTCTTGAGAAATAGAGTTGGATGACAAATTCTGAGATTCTAGAACAAAGGGTATAGTGCAAATAATAAGCTGTTCAGGTTTGAAAAAGTTGCAATTAGATGCTATTGACAGAAAAGTGTACGATTTCTCAACAAATAGAATTTGATAGAAATATCCAGGATTCTATAACATAGACTTGATGAAACAAGATCGGTTTTATTAAGATTTGATAGAGTTTCAATAGAAAACTGTTGATTGAATAGTATAAGATTTCTGTACGAATATAATTTTATTGAAATTCCTGGCATTCCGTAACATAGAGTTTGATACAACTCTTCTGCCGATCAAATTGGATAGAGTTTTGATTATAAACTGTTGATAGAAAGTAAAAGATTAACCAAAGAATAGAATTTGATACAAAAATCCAACATTTCGAAGCATAAGGTCTTGATAAATTTTTGACTAGGTAAGAGTTCATAATGTTTCATTGAGAATGTGTTGATGAGAAAGTGAAAATTTATCGACGCATGGATTTGATTAGAATTTTCGGCATTCCGAAACATAGAGTTTGATGAACGTTTTCTGCTAATAAGATTCATCAGAGTTTCAATGACAAACTGTTGATAGAAAGTAAAAGATTAGCCAAATAATAGAATTCGATATAAATATCCAACATCCTGAAGCATAGGATTCAATAAATTTTTATCAAGGTAAAATTTCATAATGTTTCAATGAGACACTGTTGATGAAAAAGTTCAAGATTTATCGACAGATAGACTTGGATAAAAACTTCCACGATTCTTGAGCATAGGATTTGACAGAAGTCATGTGCCAATAAGATTTGATAGAATTTTAATAAGAAACTATTAGAATTTGATAAAAATTTCGAAATATTCGAAGATAAGATTTGGTACAAGTTCTGCGAGGATAAGATTTGATCAAGTTTTAATGTGAAACTGTTGATATAATAGTATATGATTTCTTAACAAATACAATTTGATAGAAATATTCAAGAATTCAGAACAAAGATCAGAGACAAGATTCATGCCGTTAAGATTTGACAGAATGGTCTAAGATTTCTGTACGAAAATAATTTAATTGTCATTTCCGGCATTCCGAAAAGTAGAGTTTTAAACAAGTCTGCTGCCGATAAGATTTGATAGAGTTTCAATGACAAAATGTTGATATAATAGTAAAAGAATACCCAAAGAATAGAAATTGATACAAATATCCAACATTCTGAAGCATGTGATATCATAAATTTTTGTGCAGGTGAGATTTCATAGTGTTTCAATGAGGAACTTTCGATAAAAAGTACACGATTTATCGACGGACAGACTAGAATAGAAACGTTCAAAGTTTAAAACATGAGATTTGATACAAATCCTATGCCAATAAGATTTGATAGAATATTAATGAGAAACTATCAGAATTTGATAAAAATTTTCGAAATTTTAGAATATATGATTGGGTACAAGTTCTGCAAGGATAAGATTTGATGGAGTTTCAAAGAAACTGTTGATAGTATAGTAAACTATTGCCTTAAGGATAGAAATTGATACAAATATATAACATTCTGAAGCATAGAATGTGATGAATTTTTATCTAAGTAAGATTTCATAGTGTTTCAATGAGAAACTGTCGACAAAAAAGTACAAAATTCATCGACAAATAGACTTGGATAAAAAATTTCAAGATTCTATAACAGAGGGTTTGATACAAGTCATATGCCAATAACATTTGATAGTATTTTAATGTGAAACTATTAGAATTTTATTAAGCTTTTCGCAATTTTCAAGGATAGGATTTGGCACAAGTTCTGCGAGGATAAGATTTGATGGTATTTCAATGAGAAACTGTTGAAAGTATAGTGAACAATGACCTTAAGCATAGAAGTCGATAGAAATATCCAACATTCTGAAGCAAAGGATTTGATAAATGTTTGCCCGGATAAGAGTTCATAGTGTTCCAATCAAAACCTGTTGATAAAAAAGTACAAGATTTATCAACGGACCGACCTGAGTGAAAACCTCCAAAATTCTAGAACATAAGATTTGATACAAGTCATGTGCCAATAAGATTAGATAGAATTTTAAGAAGATCATGTTAGAATTTAATAAAATTTTTTGAAATTTTCGAAGATGAGGTTTGGTACAATTTCCGCCAGGATAAGATTTGACGAAGTTTAAATGAAAAACTGTTGACAGTATAGTAAACGATTGCCTTAAGAATAGAAATTGATACAAATATCCAACATTCTGAAGCATAGGATTGGATAAATTTTCATCCGGATAAGATTTCATAGTGTTTCAATGAGCAAATGTTGATAACAAATACAAGATTTATCGACGAACAGACTTCAATAAAAACTTCCAAGATTCTAGAACATAGGATTTGATAGAAGTTATGTGCCAATAAGATTTCATAGAATATCAATAAGAAACTATTAGAATTTGATAAAATTTTCGAAATTTTCGAAGATAGGATTTGGTACAAGTTCTGCGGGGATAAGATTTAATACAGTTTTATTGACAAATTCTTAGTAGAAGAGTAAAAAATTACCCAATGAATATAATTTGTTACAAATATTCAACATTCTGAAGCATAGGAATTCTAGAACATAGAATTTAATACAAATCATGTGCCAATAATATTTGATGGAATTTCAATGAGAACCTATTAGAATTTGATCAAAATTTTCGAAATTTTCAAAGATAGGATTTGATTTCTGTTACGATTTGACAGATTTTCGATGTGAAACTATTGATAGAATAGTATAAGGTTTCTGCATGGTAATAATTTAATTTAAATTTCCGGCATTCCAAAACATAGAGTTTTGAACAAGTCTGCTGCCAATAAGATTTGATAGATTTTCAATGACAAACTGTTGATAGAATAGTAAACGATTACCCTAAGATTAGAAATTGATACAAATACCCAACATTCCTAAGCATAGGATTTGATACATTTTTGTCCAGATAAGATTTCATAGTGTTTCAATGAGAAACTGTTGATGAGAAAAAAGTGCAAATTTATCGACAGATAGACTTGGATAAAAACATTCAAGATTCTAGAAGATAGGATTTGATAAAAATCATGTGCCAATAAGGATTGATACAAATTTTAATAAGAAACTATTGAAATTTGAAAAAAAAAATCAAAATTTTCGAAGATAGGATTTAGTACAAGTTTTGATGAAAAACTGTTAATATAATAGTAAAAGATTACCCAAAGCATCGAAATTGATACAAATATCCTAAATTCTGCAGCGAAAATTTGATAAATTTTTGGCGGGATAAGATTTCATAGTTTTTCAATGAGAAACTGTTGATAATAAAAGGTGAAAATTTATGGACGGATAGACTTGGATAGAAACATCCAAGATTCTATAACATAGGATTTGATAAGAATCATGTGCCAACAAAAATTAATAAAAATTTAAATAAGAAACTAATAAAATTTGAAAAAAAATTCTAAGTTTTCGAAGATGTGATTGGATACAAGTTCTGCGAGGATAATATTCAATAGAGTTTTAATGACAAACTGTTGACATAATAGTACAATATTACCCAAAGAATAGAAATTGATACAAATGTCCAAAATTTTGAAGCACAGGATTTGACTAATTTTTGCTGAGATAAGATTTCATAGTTTTTCAATAAGAAACTGTTGATAAAAAATTACAAGATATATCGACGGATAGATTTGGATAAAAACTTTCAAGATTCTAGAACTTAGGACTTGATACAAGTCATATGCCCATAAGATTCGACAGAATTTTAATAA
>JAABKJ010008674.1:0-11391 GCA_011634705.1 Andricus grossulariae | reverse complement strand
TAAATTGTTTATATGATTCAAAGTCAACAGATTTCTTGCAAAAAAGTTTGCTGATGCTTATCGAGTATATATTTTTTCTAAACCGGGAGAAATAACGAATATTTAACGGGAGAAAACCGGGAGACAAAAATTTAAAAAATAGTGGCCACCCTGATTTGGACAGAAAATTCGTCCTTTTGGGTTGAAAATTCATCTTTATAGGTTGAAAATTCAACAATTTGGTTAAAAATTCAACTTTTAGGGTAGGAAAGTAAATGTCAGGGAATCTTAAAAATAAAGTTTTTCATCCACCCTTAAACAGCTAATAATTAATATTAAAGTTTGATTGATTAAATGCAATTATGAAAAAAAATAAGCGTAAAAGAAATTGGCCTCATAAAACCAAGAAAGGAAAAAAGTGTAGCAGGAAATTATACCCAAAGGCCAAAGAATTCTGAAATTAAAGGCAATTAAGCAAATATGAGTGAGCTTCTCCAAATCCCTAAATACACAATTACGTTTTAAAACCAACAAACAAATTCTCAAAAGTCTGCAGGCTTTGTATTATTATATTCTTTGAAAAATCCCCACGAAATTCTTTATGTGACCCATATGCTAAGCTAAATATCAACTCTTTATTGGCGCCTCGTACTTTTTTTCAGTGTGTGACTTGAAAAGAGGGTAGCATAGAGAGGTAGTATGATTGATTACGTTTTCCCTAGGCAAAGTGCGTCAATATAAAACAACCACGTGCTAAGCATCTCAGTGTGGGTGGCGTCGAGACGTGCCAACGACTAAAGGGGCCAAACTACATTTACGTTCTCTCTACTATTATACATTCTTCTTCAATACCCCAACCTCCATTAATTCCTTCCATTATAATTTACGCGCAAATAGTTCTTCTTGTAAAAAAATCATCGTTTCACTAGCATACTGACTGGACACTAAATTTAAATCAGTCAAAACTTGACTGAATTAATTAATCAAGCATACATTGACTGAAAAATCAGTCATATCTACTGGAAAAACAATCATTTTAACAGATGTGACTGATTAGTTTGATATAATAAAATGGTAAAATTAATTCTGAATTAAAATTCTTTATTAAACATGTACCTACATTTTAATAAATTATTCAAATTGAGCCTGCATGACTGATTAACACGTTGAAAGTTACGGATTCGATCAATTTTTTTTGGTTGAGAATTTACCTTTTTTTATCGAAAATTCAAGTACTTGGTTGAAAGTTGAACTACTTTGTTAAAAATTCCTTTTTATGTTTAAACATTCATCATTTTAGTTGAAAACTTATTTTGATGATTGGAAATTTAAGTATTTTATGGAGAGTTCGTTGTTTTATTGGGTGAAAATTTAATTTATTTTTAACTGACAATTTAATCTTTCCATTTTTTGTTTAAAATTTATCTTTTTTTATTTGAAAATTCGACTATTTGTTTGAAATTTCATATATTTTGTTCAAAATTCGTATTTGTTGGTAGAAAATAAGTCTTTCTGACTGAAAATTCTTCTTTTTTGGTTAAATTCAACTGTTTTTTTTTTATTTAAAATTGAAATCTCTTTTGGTTGAAATATCAACTAAAACATTTTTTGTTGAGAATTTATCTTTTTTATTGAAAATGTTACTACTTGGTTTGAAAGTTTAACTGTTTTGTTACAAAATAATTGTTTTGGTCGATGATTCATGATTTTAGTTGAAAATTGATCTTTTTGTTTGAAAATGTAACTATTTTGTTGGAAATTGATCTTTTTTAGTTAAAAATTCAACTATTTGGTTGAAAATTCATTTATTTTGTTGAAAGTTCGTCTTTTTGCTAGAAAATTAATCTTTTTGGCGGAAATTTTTTCTTTAAATCAAATAATTAGTTGAAAGTTGAACTGCTTAGTTAAAAAATCATTCTTTTGGTTAATGATTCAGCAGTTGTCTTGAAAATTAACCTTGTTAATGGAAAATTTAAGTATTTTGTTGAAACTTGTTGCTTTTTTGGTTGAAAATGTATCTTTTTTTTTTGTTCTAAATTCAACTTTTTGGTTGAAAACTCATATATTTTGTTGAAGCATGGTTTTATCTGGTATAAAATTAATCTTCTTAGCGTAAAGTTCATTTTTTTATAATTTAGCTATCTACTTGTATTATGTTTGAACCGCTTGATCAAAAATTCATTCTCTTGCCTAATTATTCCTCTTTTTAGTTGAAAATTCATTTGTTTGGTTGGAAATTTAACTATTTTGTTGAAAATTTGTCTTTTGTTAAAAATTTAATCTTCAATGTTAAAAAACTTATCTTTTTGGTTGGAAATTGACCATATTAAGATGAAAATTCAATAAATTTGATAATTTTAAATGACTGATGTCATCAGTGAGTAAAATTTACTGACTTAAAAATTCACTTACTTTCAAGCTACTCAGTTTTTCCGTATTTTTTGTTTAATTTGAAAATATTTTTGCTGAGGAAAAATATTTGAGTATTTTAAACTTTCAAAGCGAGCACAGGGTCCCGTGTAGAAATTGCAACCATGAAAAGTACGAGCGCTAGTGGGGGGCTCGTAGGGCCTTTTTTTCTACATTCCTTTCGGGGGCTAGTGGGGCTATTTCTTTGCCTAAATTCCTACTTAGTCGGGGACTATTTTTTTGTCTAAATTCCAATTTGGGTGCTGGTCGGGCTATTTTTTATCGTAATTCTCATTGGGGGGCCGTTTCTATTTGCAAATAAAAAATGCACGTATAATTTATTGAAATTTAACATTTTTCACTTGAAGATTTCGAAATAAAAAAGGTACAGAATAAATAAATGTTCAGTATGTAGAAAGCGTCTATCTGTAAATCTGTCAGTCATCACAGGTTATCACCTATTCACCTTTTTTCACCTATTTTGAAATTTGTTAACTTTTCTACCTTTGTCAATTGACAAAGTAAAATTTTATTTACAATTTTAATTTTTAAAACCTTGGGAGAATTTATCCATTTTAAATCAGTTCGTGGTTCATGTTATCGCAGAGTTAGTCGCGGACGAAATATGTAATTTTTTAAAGAAAATGAGACTACACGAATGTCACCTTTTTTACAATAAATTTTGTTGAGAAAGTTATGAATATTTAAATTTTGATAAAGGAGATACCGTAGACCGAGCTTCAGACTCGAAAATAGATGTCAATCTTGAAAGTGTGGTATTATTTAAATTAATACAAGAATTTAATTTTTAGCTCTTGTATGATCCTATAGAAATGTTAGTTTTCTTTCTAAATCTGGCGGAAAATTCTTTAAAAAAAACTTCTAGATATAGAAAATAGTGGAGATTTTTCTAAAAATTTTGAAAGAATATTGATTACAAAAATCCTAGCAGTTTTCTATTCTTAATTGGTGGGAATTTTTCGTATTTGATAATTATAGTGTGATGTGTTAAGTAAATAAAAATATTTTAGTAAGCATTGATTTATATGTTTATTTAGCTTATAAAACTTTATTTTGTCACCTATTTTTGAAGAAAAAAATTCACCTTTTTTAAGGAGAATTGGCAGTGGGATGACTGATCTGTATATATATTTTTTAATTCTGTGAAGTCTGCGCAAAAGTATATTCTCTCTCTATCTTAACTTTCAGTTTAAAATGATTTATTCTGTTCTAATTCAAAAATTTAAAATTGAAATTGGTGCAATGTTTCAAATTTTTGAATTCGTAATATTTTAAAACTTTAGTTGTGCAAGTTTGAGTAATTTAATTTAGTAATGTTTCAATTTTGAATTGTCCATTTAAATTTAAATTGCTTTAATTGCTAACATTTGAATTTCCGAAGTTACACGACTTTATTAATTACAGAATTTTGAACGCTATATAAATTCTGCTTTTTTATATTTTTTATGATAAAATTTGTTGGGTTAAAAAGTGTATTTTAAAAGGTTAATTTGCGACATTTTTTTTTTGCGACAAGATAGGTAAAATTTCTGAGTATAAAACTGAAGATTTTCTATTTTCAATTAAAAAAGCTTTTATTTTTGAAAAGTCCAAACTGAAGGGCTCTCAATTTGTTAAGTTTTTGTACTAATGTACCTCGATTATTATAGATACTTAAACTATTAATTCAATCTATATCAAAGATTGGAATCTTTTTAATTCTTGTAACGGAATTTAATTACGGAAACATTGAAGAAATGATAATTTCTGAATATATCTTTGAAGAAAATGAAGTTGTCCATAAAAACTCTCGCGGAGTAGGAATCTCGTAAATATTGAAATGTAGAATGTCGGCTTACGTTTTCGAGTCGCATCCGTGATAAGAACACGAATTCTAGGAATTTCAATGGGAATGACGTGAAACGCAGTTTGCTTATATATTTTCTATGTAGTATAGAGTGTACACGATAAACATTATTTCAAGTCTCTTCCAATAGAGCATGAAATACGCAGCTAGAACATAAGCCAATATATAAGCCTCTATGTAAATTACACGCTTGGTAAACATGTAAATTAGACGGAAGAATTATGAATCCAAAGTGCGCTTTTTGCTTGCATTCAGCGAATGCTACTGCAGTCTCTGACCTGCCATAAACAATCGACCCTGCAGACGCTTTCTTACCAGACCTCTTAAAATCTTTTGTCGACGTTCTCTATATAAAAAGTACTATAGTACTTTTTATTTAGATACTCTGGAATATTTTTTTTAAATAGAAAAAGCCACAACTCACCCGATTCAAAGTTGGGCGCGCTGGTTGGTTTTTTCATTGTTAAAATTCCTGTATTGTACAAGCCTTTAGGCTGGAAATTTTTCGAGCCCGGAAAAACTTGAGAAATGACAGTGAATTTATTTTTTGACCCGGAATTTTGTAGAAGAAAAATCTATCTAATCACTTGCAATATCAAAAATTTATCACGTGATATAATGCACTTTAAAATCAGTGTAATATCTAATTTTTTGTTTGAAAGTACATTTTTTGACTTAGAAGAAGACTTAAACAATTAAAAAGTTGATGAACTGTAAGTGTAAATTATTTAATGATTTAAAAAATTGAAATTGTATTAAAAATTGAACAATAATTGATTTTACAAGATGGTTCTGAATGTGTTCAAAATTAAACAAGTTACCATTTTGAAAGTTAAAAATTGTATAGTTAAAATAGTTCAAGTTTCAACCGCAGAGATGAATTTTCAACTAAAATAGTAAATCTTCATGTGGAAAAATTAATTTTAAGAAAGTAGTTAACTTTCAGCTAAAAAAGATTTTAATTTTAAATCAAAAACAGTTGCAAAAAAAGCGAATCTTCAACAAAATAGTTGAGGCCTCAACAAAAATGATTAATTTTTAATCAGGCTTTGCATTTTTAACAAAAAAATTAAATTTCTACCAAAAAAGATGCATATTTAAAAATTGTCAACTAAAATAAGTCAATTTTTAACCGATAAAGTAATAGTTAAATTTTCAGTTAAAAATATTAATTTCCGACCAGGGAAAAACACATTTTGAACAATGTAAATGTAATTCCAATATAAAAAAGATACATTTTCAACAAAAAATGGAATAATATTTTCAAACAAAAAAAAATGAATTTTTAACCAAAAAAAAAAAAAAACGAATTTTCAACAAAATATAGTTCAATTTTCAACTAAAGAGATCAATTTTCAAATAAAGTGATGAATCTTTAACCAGAAATATGAATTTTTTAATGAAGTACTTCAACTATCATCCAAGTGGTTGAATCCGCCACCAAAAGAGTTTAATTTTCAACCAAGCAGTTGCAGTTTTAACCAAAAAATATTACATTTATACCAAGTGAGATGAATTTGCAGGTACTGGAAAATTCCAAAAAATAAAATTTTCGTCCCTGGAAAATTTCCGGAAAAGAAAATATTGCAAATATAACATTCCCGAAATTAAAAGGGGTTGACAAGCAAAAATTATGAAATAATCAAATTTTCGACAGCTTATGATATTAACGAATTGGAAAATTCCCAATAGAAGAAAATTCCTGAAATAAAATTGCCGACATTATAAATTATCGGACATTGTCGGTAATTTTATAGTGTCAGATATTTTATAATGTGGGCAATTTTATTTTTCGGAATTTTTGAGTCGTTCCGCTGAGTTTAGACTTTGAACGTTACAATTTCATTTATTACATTGAACAAAATGTTTCATTTGTAAGTAAAAGTTTCCTATTTTTATGCAATTTAACAATGAAACGACCTCAAATAAAAAAAATAACTTTAATTTACAAAATGGTTTATTTTTAAAAAGAATTTTAATCGTTTAATTGTTTATGTTTATAGCTCAAAGTTGCTTAAAATTATATAATTTTGAACATTTATAAATGTATTATTGATTCCCCAATTTAGAACGTTGAAAATGATAGCGTGGATTTATATTTTTTAACCAGAAACCTTTGAACTATTTATTTTATGGAAGTTTAGAATCTAAAATTTTGCGCTAGCATTCAAAACCAGATCCCCGTTTAAATTTCTTCACGGGTAGATTATTTTTATAAAAAATTGCATAAAGCTTCAAATGATTTTTTCCAGCTTCCAAAATTAAAAAAAAAGTAAAAGAAGGATCGTTAATTTCAACGGGGTCAAAGAATTTGAATCTTGTAAAAGGCTTCAGAGTTTCCAAATTATAAAACACAAAGAATTTTATATTTTTACTGGACAATTATAAAAGCTTTTAATTTTGATTTCAATTTTTTTGAATATCAATTTTTTTTATCTATTTCATTAATATTAATCTAGTTCCAGTAGAATAAGTCGCACCATTGATTTATGGATGCGTGGAATAAAACAAGAATTGCAAAATCGAGCTATAACACAGAATTCTAGGATATGTCGCAACAATATCAGTGATGTCCCTCGGCAATAAGGGTCGTGTGCGAGTTTCTGCAGCAGAATGAATACTTTTCACCACAAGTACAACACACAAACACCAACACGCAATATAAGCGTACGTGTGACATAGTTCTCCCCTATCATAGGAGCGATCCCATAACTAATAAATCTTTTCTTATAAGCTTTCTTTTTGGGTTTATCACAATCTCTCACAGGCGATAAAGATAGCCCGACAACGCAAAAAAAGTATATCGTTTCCAATGTTTCTTGGTTTTTCTAAATGACGTTTCAGCCCCAAATTCTGACTCGAGAGGAAACAACTCGAATTGTGAATGAGAATCTGGGTCACGTGTAGAATTTCATTTATTTCTTAATGGTAAAAATTGGATTGAATTATAATTCAGAATCACTTTGAAATTTGAAACAAAAAAATTATTAACATTTTATTTACCGGTGCATTATTTAAACAATTAATATTCACTTTAATCACATCACATTAAATCTACGGTAAACCGCGATCTGACAGTGAATTTATTTTTTAAACTTTTCGAAATATTGAATGGGTTTAATTTTTAATCGTTTACTTTTAAAATGTATAAATTGTGAGTGCAAAGAAAAATGAATAATGAAATAATTAATAAAATAAATAATACTTGGCAATTTCAAATTGAACAATTTTTCATTGCAGAGTTTTAAAATTTAATAATGTTCGACTGTAAAAAACTCAAAGAATGTATAATTATGAATATGTTAAATTCAAATGATTTAAAAACTGAAACGTTAAAAATTTTACGGGTTTAAATTGAAATCTAACAAATTTTTGAAAATAATTTTTTATTTAAGCTTTAGAAATCAGACAATGACTAATTTGATCATTTAAAATTATCAATTTCTAATATTAATTGACAAACATAAATTCTATAATATGAAACGACTTTTTTTTAAGGTACGCATAATGATTTTATAATTGTTGATTTTAGACGATGTAATTTCACTATTCACGATTTATGACTCATCATCTTTTATAGTAGAAATTTAATCTTCATTGGATAAAAGTTCGCTTTTTTTAGTTGAAAATTAATTTTTTTAACTGAAAATGTAACTTTTCCATTTTTGGCTAAAAATTCGTCTTTTTTAGTTTCTTGTATTCATCTATTTGGTTCAAATGTAACTTTTCGTGTTCAATATTCAATTTTCATTTTAAAAATTCATCTTTTTGGCTTGAAAATTTAACTATTTGGTTAAAAAATTCAACTGTTTTTGGTTAAAGGTTGATCTTTTTTTATTAAAATGTTGACTGTTTGGTTGAAAATTCATCTTTGTAGGTAGGAAAATTCTTTTGTTGAAGATTCAAGTATTTTGTTAAAAAGTCAACTTTTTGTGTTAAAAATTCAACTGTTTTTTAAAAATAAATTCAATTATTTGGTTGAAAATGCAGATATTTTTTGTTGAGTTTTAATCTCTTTTGTTTCAAAATTCGTCCTTCTGGATTGAAAATTGATCTTTTTGGTAGAAATTTCATCTTTTTGGAGTAAAAATTCAACAATTTGTTTAAACACTCAACTGTTTTGTTGGAAATTTAATGGGTTTGGTAAAATTTGAACTATAATTTTGTTGAAAATTCGTTTTTTTTTCGTGTGGAAATATCCACAAAAAATGAAAAAATGGTTGAAAATTAACTACTTCGTTGAAAATGCAACTGTTTTTTGTTGAAGTTTAATTTTTGAGAATTAAAAAATCGATTATTTGGTTTAAAATTCATGTTTCTTGATTTAGAATTAACGTTTTTATTGAAAAATCATATTTTCGGGTTAAAAATGAACTGTTTTCTAAAACATTCTACATTTTAGTTTAAAAATTCAACTATTTGGTTGAAAAGGCACCTTTTTTTTGTTCGAAGTTTAATGTCTTTTGTTTAAAATATCAACAATATTACATTTTTTTAGAATTCATCTTTTTGTTAGAAGTTGTCTTCTAAAAAATTCGTCTTTTTGGCTTGAATATTTAACTATTTGGCTGAAAATGCAACTATTTTTGCTTGAAGTTTAATCTTTTTTGTTTCAAAATTCGTCCTTTTGGGTTGAACATTGATCTTTTTTGGTAGTAATCTCGTTTTTTTTGGTATAAATTCTACAGTTTGTTAAAACACTTCACTGTTTTGTTGAAAATTGAATGATATTGTTAAAAGTTAAACTATTTTGTTGAAAATTCGTTTTTTTTTTGTGTGCGGAAATATCCACAAAAAATGAAAAAATGCTTGAAAATTAACTACTTGGTTGAAAATGCAACTGTTTTTGTTGAAGTTTAATTTTTTAGAATTAAAAAATCGACCATTTGGTTTAAAATTCATCTTTATTGATTCAAAATTAACGTTTTTATTGAAAAATCATCTTTTTGGATTAACAATCAACTGTTTTCTAAAACATTCTACATTTTAGTTTAAAAATTCAACTATTTGGTTGAAAAGGCACCTTTTTTTTATTCGAATTTTAATGTCTTTTGTTTGCAATATCAACAATATTACATTTTTTTAGAATTCATCTTTTTATTAGAAGTTAACTGTCTTCTAAAAAATTCGTCTTTTTGGCTGAATATTTAACTACTTTGTTGAAAATGCAACTGTCTTTGCTTGAAGTTTAATCTTTTGTTTTAAAATTCGTTCTTTTGGATTGAAAATTGATCTTTTTTTGGTAGTAATTTCATCTTTTTGTCGGTGAAAATTCTACAATTTGTTAAAGCACTTAACTATTTTCTTGAAAATTTAATGATTTTGTTAAAAGTTGAACTATAATTTTCAAATTAACTACTTGGTTAAAAAAGCAACTGTTTTTGGTTGAAGTTTAATTTAAAAAAAAATTAAAAATTCGACTATTTCGTTTAAAATTCATCTTTCTTGATTTAAAATTAACTTTTTTATGGAAACTTCATCTTTTTGGGTGAAAAGTCAACTGTTTTCTAAAACATTCTATTTTTTAGTTAAAAAATTCAACTTTATTTGGCTGAAGATTAATTTATTTTATTTAGAATATCAGTAATTATATTGTTTTTTAAGAATACATCTTTTTGTTGAAAATTCAACTTTTCGGGTTCAAAATTTTCTTTTTAAAATTTCGTCTTTTTGGCTTGAAAATTAAACTATTTGTTTACAAATCTGACCGTTTGTCAAAAAGTCATCTTCTTTCGTCGAACATTCAACGGTTTCGTAGAACATTTATCTATTCGGATAGAAAATTCGTCCTTTTGGGTTAAAAATTAATCTTTTTGTTATTGAAAATTCAACTTTCTTCTAAAAAATGCACTTATTTGGTAAAAAAGTGAACTACTTTGGTTGAAATTCAATCTTTTTTGTTTGAAATTTCGCCCTTTTGGAGTGAAAATTTATATTTTTTATGGTAGAAAGGTCATCTTTATTAGTTAAAATAAATAAATAATTTGAAATTTAATTTTGGAAATTAAGTTTTGTGGCCACCCGGTGTTTTAATTTTTCGCTGCTCAATTTTTGCCTTCGGAAAATTGTAGAATCGATTAAAAATAGCAAAGTGATATATTTGCAAAAATTAAAATAAACAAGAAAAGAATTGATTGGAAATAATTGGAATAAAATAGGAAATGATTTGAAGCTGGGGATTTGTATGGGGCTGGATGCTGGATGGTGGATTGAGCCAATGAGGAATAGAGACCGGTATTTCGGCGGGACGTGCCACAGCCACAGGAACGAATATCCCGGAATAGCTCTGTGTGTAACTACATATAAATTCTGGATTGAGCTCACGAGTAGTGTTCGCGTATGCGTTTCACGATGGATAATAGGCCCGCGGTCGTTTCGAGCAGGTGTAGGTTGTAGAGGCTGAAAGACGAGTAGAGAAACGACCGGATGGATACAGGAAAAACTGGGGCTCACAAAGTTATATGGTACTCGAGAGGGAACTAAAATTTTGAATAGCGTAAAACTCCTCTTTCACTCCCATTTTTATGGCCAATATTTACCCGCAACTTTTACCTTTCGTTACTTTTTTTTCGCGCTCCAAACATACAAATATGATATCCACTGACCGGCTATTATGAAAAAATTATTGCAGGTTAGGGAATTTCTACAAGAGGACATTCAATAACTGTCAAGGATTATAAATTTGACATTATTTATTTTATTTCAAACTTCTTTTATCTCGCGTATAAAAGATTCCAAGTTAAAAATTTTACAAGATTAAGATTCTGGTCTTTGAATATTAATGGTCAAAGAAAAATTGGGGAATTTTGAGAAGAAATGTTGCGGCCCTACTGATATAATAATCTTTTCAGTAATTTGTTTGCTTCGTACTTCTATTACTTTTTTTGCAGTTGCTTCCTCCTGATGATTATACACTACCGTCGGAAATTGTGCGCACGACTCTTGTGAGCGCTATTAAAATCACTGCTGACTTCGAACCACGATAGTTCGATGAAAAAAAGAGATAGGGCATCTTTTTTAAAACAGTTGGAAAGCTTATGAAATTCTACGTGTAGTGGTACCCAATGAATATTTCTTTGACCTTCTGAAAATAATACAGCACGTGAGAAGTTTAAAAACAAAATTAAAGATTTTCT
>JAABKJ010008673.1:0-11391 GCA_011634705.1 Andricus grossulariae | reverse complement strand
CATTTATCTTCTTCACTTAAAATTTCAGCTATTTGTTTGAAATTTGAACTATTGGGTTGAAAATCCATATATTTTGTTTTAAATTAATCATTTTGATAACAAATTATTCTTTTAAATCAAAAATCAATTTCTTTGATCAAAAATTAGTTTTTTATTTGAAAATAATTTTTTTAACGAAAGGCTTAACTGTTCCATTTTGTTTCAAAAATTTATCCTTTTTGATAGACATTCAACCTTCTTGGTTGAAAAGTCATCTGCTTACTTGAGCATTTAACTATTTTGTTGAAAATTCATCTATTTTGTTGAAAATTTGTCTTATTCTGGTATAAAATTAATGTTTTAGGTTAAAAACTCAATTACTGGGTTACAAATTCATTTTTTTGATTGGAGATTCATTAATTCAGTTGAAAATCAATTTTTTTTCTTAGCAATTTGAAGGTGGCGTTGAAAATTCTTTTTTTTGTTGAAAATTAATTTTTTGATTTAAAATGTAGCTATTCTATTATTAGAAAATTGATCTTGTTTAGTTGAAAATTCACTTCTAGTCTTTTTTGCGTTGAACATTCAATTATTTTGCTAGAAAATCCATATTTTTGGGTTTTTAAATTCAACTATTTTCTGAAAATTTCTTATTTTCAATTTAGAAATTAGTCTGTTTTGGTTAAGGAAAAATCAAGTATTAGATTTTGTGTTAAGAATGTATTTATTTCGTTGAAAATTCATCACTTCGGCTGGATATTATTTTGTTGAAAAATCCCCTTTTCTTATTTGAAAATTAATTATTTAAACTAAAAATGCAATTCTTTCATTTTTTGTTATCAAAATTTATATTTTTGATTAAGTTTTGGTTTCACAAATAATTATTTCAATTTAAATAATGCAATGAAAATGCTAGAAAGTGGTACTTTTTCACCTGTTGCAAAAATACAACTGTTGATTGATATTTGACAATAAAGTTACCTTTTCTCATGTCAAATAAATTTTTTAATTCTGTTGTATATATCTAGCTTGGGTTAAATAGTAAGATTTTTTATTGGTAAATTTTACATTTTTATCAATATTATTATATACACAAATGTGACTTTTTTTTGTGGCTGCTCTTCAACTGAAACTTTAATTTTCAATTATGTGTGTAAATTTGGCAACATTCCTTCCTTCAAATTTTTCAAAAAACTCAATTGGCATTGAGGAAAAGCGACACAATGCTTCCAAGATTTTCATGAAAAAAATCTTTTTTTTTGGAGAAAGATACTGCTACTGAAATAAATTTAATTTACTGGTTACACTTGGTACTACTATTTAAATTACCTAAACCTGTTGATACCACTTGTTACTAATGTTTTAATCAATTAAATATATTGGTACCACTTGGTACCACTATCTAAAACATATAAATATACTGGTACCACTTGTTACTAATACTTAAATAACTTAAATATATTGGTACCACTATTTAATAGACCTAAATCACTTAAATTAATTCGTATCCATTAGTATGGCTACTAAAATAACTTTAAACAACTGATGCCACTAGTTAAAATAATTAAATCTACTGGTACCACTACTTGGATAACTCTAATATACTGATACTACTTGTTATGAAGATTTAAACCAATGAAATATGTTGGCACCACTTGGTACCACCATTTAAAATACTGAAATCTATTGGTGCTATTTGTTACTAATATTTAAGTCAATCAAATATATTGGTACCACTCGATACCACTATTTAAAACATAAATCTAGTCGTACCACTTGTTACTAATATTTATATAAATTAAATATATTGGCACCACTATTTATCACACTCAAATCACTTGAATCCATTCGTATCAATCAATATCGCTACTGAAATAATTTGAATCTACTGCTACCACTATTTAAAATGATTAAATCTACTGTTTAATACACTTAAATCACTTACATTTATTTGTATCAATTGGTATCGCTACTAAAATAACTTGAATCTACTGACGCCACTATTTGAAACAATTCAATCTACTGGTACCACTACTTGGATAATTTCAATCTACTGATAGCACTTGGTACCAATATTTAAATCACTTCAATTTTTCGGTACCACTATCTACATCAATTAAATTTATTTAAAACATTTAAATCTACTGGTAAAGCTATATGAATCATTTTCATCAATTGATACCAGTTGCTATCACTATTTAAATCACTTTAATTTTTTGGCACCACGTGGTACCACTATTCGTATCACTTAAATTTATTGCTACCACTTGGTACCACTATTTAAAACACTTAAATCTACTCATACTGATATATAAATAACATTAATCTACTGACACCACTTGGTACCACTATTTCAATCACTTTAATTTTTTGGCACTATTATCTGAATCACTTAAATTTATTGTTATCACTCTGTACCACTTGACAACACTATTTAAAACACTTACATCTACTTATACTGCTTCAAAACCAAAATTCAATCTACTTTTATCACTTGACACTATCATTTAAATCACTTAGATTTATTAATGCTACTTGCTACCACTATTTAAAACGCTTGAATCTACTGGTAATGCTAAATGAATAACTATAATCTACTGATACCACTTTGTACCACTGTTTCAGTCACTTTAATTTTTTGTTACGACTATCTACATCACCTGAATTTATTGGTACCACTTGTTACTACTATTTAAAAGACTTTAGTCTGGTTGTAGTACATTAAAAATAAATTCAATCTACTGTTATCACTTGGTACCACTATTTAAATGGCTTCAATTTATTGGTGTTATTTGGTATAACTATTTGAAATACTTAGATCTACTGGTACTGCTATATAAATAACTTTAATCAATTAATACAACTTGTTACCACTATTTAAATCACTTTAATTTTCTGGCACCACTTGGTACCACTATTCAAAACACTTTATTCTACTGGTACTGCTATATAAATAACTGTACTATACTGACACCACTTTGTACCACTACTTCAGTCTCTTTAATTTTTTGGTACGACTATCTAAATTACCTACATTTATTGTTACCACTTGTTACTACTATTCAAAAGACTTTAGTCTGGTTGTACTACATTAAAAATAAATTCAATCTACTGTTATCACTTAGTACCACTATTAAAATGACTTAAATTTATTGTTGTCACTTGTTACTACTATTTAAAAACTTATATCTTCTGTAATGCTATATAAATAATTTTATTCTATTGATACCACTTGGTACCACCATTTCAGTCACTTTAATTTTTTGGTATTATTATTTAAATCACTTAAATTTATTAGTAACACTTCGTACTACTATTTATATAACTCTTATCAACTGGTACCATTCAATACCAATTGTTACAAATATTTAAAACACTTAAATCTACTTTGAAAGTAACTTCAATCTACCGTTAACACTCGGTACCACTATTTAAATCACTTGAATTTATTGGTACCACTTGGTACCACCTTGTGCTACTTTGTAGTATTTTGTGCCATTCCGTACCACTATTTAAATGACTTTTATCGACTGGTACCATCTGGTACCACTTGTTACTACTATTTAAAAGACTTTAATCTACTGGTACTGTTATATAAATAGCTTTGATCTACTGACGCCACTTTCTACCACTATTTAAATTACTTAAATTAATTGGTACTACTTCTTGTCACTATTTGAACTACTTAAATTTATTATTACTACTTTGTACCGCTATTTAAATGACTTTAATTAACAAATACAATTTAATAACACTTGCTACCACTATAAAAAACACTTAAATCTGCTTGTAGTGATTTGAAAATTAATTTAATCTGCTGCTACTACCTAATACCACTATTTAAATCACTTCAATTTATTGGTGTCACTGGGTACCACTATCTAAATCACTTAAATTGAATAGGACTACTTTGTACCACCTTATAGCACTTTGTACCATTTTCACCACTATTTAATTAACGTTGATCAGCTGGCACCATCTGTTACCATCTGGTACCATTTGTTATCACTATTTAAAATACTTCAATCTACTGGTACTGTTATATAAATAGCTTGCATCTACTTATACCACTTGCTACCACTATTTAAACTACTTTAATTAATTGGTACCACTTGTTACCTCAATTTGAATTACTTACATTCATTGCTACCATTTGTTACCACTTGGTACCACTACTTAAACAACTTCAGTCAACTGCTACCAGTTGGTCCCACTTGGTATCACTGTTTAGGACAATGAAATCTACTGCTACTGTTATATAAGTAACTTTAATCTACTGATATCTCTTGGTACCACTATTTAAATCACTTACATTTATTGGTACCACTTGGTACCACTACTTAAATAACTTCAGTCAACTGCTACCAGTTTGTCCCACTTGGTATCACTGTTTGAGATAATTAAATCTACAGGTACTGTTATATAAGTAACTTTAATCCACTGATACCTCTTGGTAGCACTATTTAAATCACTTAAATTTATTGGTACCACTTGGTACCACTAATTAAACAACTTCAGTCAACTGCTACCAGTTGGTCCCACTTGGTATCACTGTTTAGGACAATGAAATCTACTGGTACTGTTATATAAGTAACTTTAATCTATTGATACCTCTTGGTACCGCTATTTAAATCACTTAAATTTATTGGTACCACTTTGTACCACTATTTGAAACACTTAAATTTACCTATACTGCTTTGAAACTGATTTCAATCTACTGTTATCACTTCACACTATCATTTAAATCACTTAAATTTAGTGGTGCCACTTGGTACCACTATTTAAAATACTTAAATCTACTAGTAATGCTATATAAATAACTTTAATCTACTGATACCACTTTGTACCACTATTTCAGTCTCTTTAATTTTTTGGTACGACTATCTAAATCACCTAAATTTATTGCTACCACTTGTTACAACTATTTAAAAGACTTTAATCTGGTTGTACTACTTTAAAAATAAATTTAATTCACTGTTATCACTTGGTACCACTATTCAAATGACTTAAATTTATTGTTATCACTTGGTACTACTATTTGAAAACTTATATCTTCTGGTAATGCTATATAAATAATTTTAATCTACTGATACCACTTGGTACCACTATTTCAGTCACTTAAATTTGTTGGTACTACTATCCAAATCACTTAAATTTATTAGTACCACTTCGTAGTACTATTTAAATAACTTTTATCAATTGGTACCATTAAATACCAATTGTTAGCAATATTTAAAACAATCCAATCTACATGTATCACTTTAAAAATAACTTCAATCTACCGTTATCACTTGGTACCACTATTTAAATCACTTAAATTTATTGGTGCCACTTGGTACTACTGTCTAAGGCACTTAAATTTATTGGTACCACTTTGTACCCTTTTATAGTATTTTGTACAATTTCGTGCCACTATTTAAATGACTTTTATACACTGGTACCATTTTGTACCACTTGTTACTACTATTTGAAAGACTTTAATCTACTGTTACTGTTATATAAATAGCTTTGATCTACTGACAACACTTTCTACTACTATTTAAATTACTTAAATTAATTGGTACTACTTGTTATCACTATTTAAACAACTTAAATATATTGGTTCTACTTTGTACCACTATTTAAATAACTTTTTTCAACTGGTACCATTTAATACCACTTGTTAGTCTATTAAAAACACTTCAATCTGCTTGTAGTGCTTAAAAAATAAATTTAATCTACTGTTACCACTTGATACCACTATTTATATCACTTGAAATCCTTGGTGCCACTTGGTACCACTATCTAAATCACTTAAAAATCATTAGGCCTACTTTGCACCACTTGGTAGCACTTTGTACCATTTTTACCACTATTTAAATAACGCTTATCAACTTGTACCATCTGGTGCTACTTTTTATCACTATTTAAAAGACTTTAATCTACTAGCACTGTTATGTAAATAGGTTTCATCTACTGATACCACTTGCTAACACCATTTAAACTACTTAAATTTATTGGCACCACTTTGTACCACTATATAAATAACTTGTATCAACTGGTACCATTCAATACCACTTGTTACCATAAATAACTTTAAGCTACTGATACGACATGCAACCACTATTTCAATCACTCGAATTAATTGGTAGCCCTTGTTACCACCATTTAAATTACTTAAATGTATTGCTACCATTCGGTACCACTTGGTACCACTACTTAACTAACTTTAGTCAACTACTACTACTTGTTACCACTTGGTACCACTATTTCAATAATTTTAATCAACTGGTACCACCGGATACCACATGGTATCACTATTTAAGATACCTAAATTAACTGGAATCGCTGTATAAATAACTTTAATCAACTGGTACCAATTGGTACTACTATTTAAAACAATTAACTTAACCTGTACCCTTGATACCACCACATAAATTTCTTTAATCTGCTACACTCAATATTTTGAAGTATCTTACATAAGAAATTAAAATCTTCAGAAGCAGTTGTAGTGAGCAGTCCTGAAACCAGTTCCAACTCAGGTGACTCGTATTTAGCCAGTCTTCATTGTTCTTCAATATTGGTTGTTGCCAGTTATTTTTTTTATTTTTATTTAGCCAGTCTTGGTTGTTGTTAAATATACACCAGAGAAAATTAACTAATGCAACAACTCATTATGGTGACATTGACATCAGTGTTTTGATAGTTATCTTTAAACGTAAATGTCTCCTGTCTTCACACGCACGTGACTTAAGAATTTCTCCAAATAAGTCATTGATGAATGCTATTAACAAAGTACGATATGTCAAAAGACAAAATCAAGATTATTCACGTTAATAAACAATTTTATTCTATTTTATTTGGTTATTTTTCGAAGTCATCTTTCAACCACAAAATGAGGTCTCAAAATATTCTTAGTCAAAATGCCTGCAGTTTCCAGTTTTAGACAAATTCTCGATGACCTACAACATTTTTTGTTTTGTATTTTTATATTCATATTCATTTAAATATTTTTGAAAAATCAAAAGTTTACAATATCTTTATTAAAGTCATTCATGTCAGAAGGCCTTGACATTTCCTAGATGTTTTTTATGTGTCCCAAACTCCAAGGAAGTTATTCAGGCAGTCAATTTTCAAAATTCTTAGTAAAGATGAAGTAATGGGTTATCTACCTGATCGAAGATTTTTAATTCATGAAAAATTATATTTTTTATGGAAAAGAAAATAATGAAAATAAACTACCGCTACTTGATATATGCACACTTGGGTGGTCCAAGAGTGCATTGCATTTTAGTTTTCATTTAATTTCTATTTTTTTAAACAACTTTTATTTGCTTAAGCAGTTTTTTCAATAACTTAAAAAAAATTAAATTCAATAAAATACATATAATTATTTTTCTGACTGTATAGTATATAGAAATAATATATTAACCATTTTTTAATTGTTAAAATAAATATAATTTGCTTAAACAATTACTTTTCCAAAAATAATTTTAAAATCTTCTTTTCTGAATCAAACATGATATTGAATGATTTCTAGGAGTAATAAATTCTGCTAAGAACTTCATGTCATTATTTATACAATTGATTATTGTTTTTTTTCTTCAAATTTCCTTCAAATTGAGTATGGATGTTTTACATCTTTTTTTGCGCATTATTAAATGAATCATAAAAGTCATAATAAAATTTAAATGATAAAAATGTATTTATTATTGCTTTCTTCATATTTTTACAATCAAAATTGTTTGAAAAATGACACGACGTTTTTAACAGAATTGACTACTCCTCAAAATCATTCAATATTATGTTTAATTCAGAAAGTACGATTTACCAAATATTTTAGGAAAAATAATAGTTTAAACAAATTATATTTTTTAAACAATTAAAAATGGATACTATATTCTTTCTATACACTATACAGTCAGGAAAATAATTATATATATTTTTTATTTCATTTTTTTTAAGTTACCGAAAAAAAACTGCCTTAGCGAATCAAAATTGTATAACTATATAGAAATTTATTAAACATTAAAAGATATGTATCAAAATTACATAATTATTCAACAAAAAGTAGCATAGGATACCAATTTGAGAAAAAACTAGACATCTCTGGGTCAATTTTTAGAAATTTTGAGAATAAACAATGAGTAATTGTTTAAATAATTACATAATTTTTTCAAAAAAATGTACTACTCCAAACAATGACAAACTCCTACATTTCAATCAGAAAATACAATTATTATTCACATTTTTTGGGAATAAATAATTGTTTAAATAAGTTACATTTGTTTAAATAATCAAAAATTGTTTAAATAGTCATGGGAAATATTAGAATTATCCATTAGTAATTATTTGTATGAAAAAAACGACGGAAGTTGCTAAAAAAATTTTTTAAACAAAAAAATGTCCCTTCTCCAATTCAGAAAAAATTGAGAAAAGAAACTTCCTCGCTTCCAACTCAATGAAAATTTTTTTCCAAATTAGCCTTTTTCTAATTCATAAAATATTGAAACATAAAATTTCCGCCCTTCCAGCTCAATGAAATTTTTTTAAAAGATGTCCCTCTTCCAATTCAGAAAAAATAAAAACAGAAATTTCATCGCTCCCAATTTAAAAAAAATATTCATGAAAAAATAGCCTCCTTAAATTTATGAAAAAGACTGAAAATAAAAAGATCCCCCTTCTACTCAATGAAAATGCTTGAAAGAAAAAAGGCCTCTTTCAACCCAGAAAAAAAATAAATCACAAAAATTTTTCTTATAAAAATCCTAAAAATGAAAAAACTGTCCTCTTCCAATTCAGAAAAAAATTAAAAACAGGAATTTCTTCGTTTCCAACTAAAAAAAAATGTTAAAATAAAAAAACCAGTCTCCTCAAATTCACAAATAAGATTGAAAATGAAAAGTTCAACCTTTCAACTGAATGAATATGCTAAAAAAAAGCCTCTTTCAGTTCAGGGGAAAAAAATAAATAACAAAATTTCGTTCTTTCCAACTCTATACAAATCTTAAAAATAAAAAATTCCATTTTCCAATTTAGAAAAAATTGAAATACAAAATCTGCTTCCTTCCAACTGAATAAAAATGTTAAAAACAAAATATTATCCTTTTTCCAATTAGGTTGAATTATTTTTATTCTAATAAGTTTTAGATTATTAATTGTTAATTTGTTATTTGTTCGATTGAATGGGTAAAAATAAAATATTGTAGGATGAAAAAATATTTGAATAGGATTTGAGATTTGATAAAATTGTTAAATTATGAATCTATTAATTTTTAATTATTCGAAAATTGGAAATAGTTTATAAAGTTTGAATCGGACTACATTTCAGGTTTGAAAATCATTAATTAATTTATATTTACAGTTGATCAACTGGACACGTTTTTATCAAAAAATTTCAAATTCAAGCGCTTTCAATTTTGATTTAAGTTTTCAAAAATGCATTTCAAAATTTTTTAAACTGGATGCTGAATATGTGATATGAAATTAGTAATATTTCAAGTGATTGGACAGATTTTTTTCTAAAAATTCGGAAAATTCCCGGACAACAAAATAATTTACTCTCACTTCCTGGCTTTTCTCGGTCTAAAAAAATTTACGTTTTCGCGGTCCAGTTACTAGGCGGAATTGATGAAATTACTTTATCCTGGGCTCATTATATTCAGAATTTAGATATCTTTTAACCGGTTTTTCGGTCAGGTAGAACCCCTGAAGTTATAACCATGAAAAATGAAGTAAAAAAGTATATACAAAAATGTGGGTCTTATGTCTCTTATGAATCGAACAGCTATAATGAATAAATAAATAAATAATAATAAATAAATTCGGTTTTAATAAATAAACGATCAAGATCAACTAATCGGAAACTTTGCCAACTCACTACTTTCTGTGATTGATTCTACCACACATAATTTAAAACCGGTTTTTGACGTCAGAATTTTGCACAAAACTATGCCAAAGTGGCAGACTGGATGCTGAAGGGCGTGCCATAATCATAATTTTTGAAACATTGTATTCAACTTATCGCTATATTCAAAAAAATGTTGAAATTTGTAAAATTTATCAAATCTAGAGCGAATCCTACTCTTCAAATCTAGAATTTCTGATTTTTTTCGGAACGACTGAAATATCTCGAAAAATGAAAATTCCCGAATAATAAAATTTCCTGATAATAAAATTTCCGAATCGGAAAATTCCTGATTAATAAAATTTCCTAATGATAAAATTCCCAAATTGGAAAATTCCCGAATAATAAAATTCTCGAATTAGAAAATTCCGGAATAAAAAAATTCCTGACAGCTTATAATATTACCGAATTTTAAAATTTCCGACAGAAAATTGCCGATTTATAAAATATCCGAATTGAAAAATTCCCGAACTACAAAATTCCCGAATTATAAAGTTCTCGAATTGGATAATTTCCGAATAATAAAATTCCCGAATTTTATAATATTACCGAATTTGAAAAATTTCTAAATTATAAAATTTCCGAATAATAAAATTCCCAAAGTTTATAATATTGCCGAATTTTAAAATTCCCGAAGAATGAAATTCCCGAATTGCAAGTTTCCCGAATAATAAAATTACTGACAGTTCATAATATTACCGAATTACAAAATTCCCAACAGAAAATTGCCGAATTATAAAATATCCGAACTAGAAAATTCCCAAAATATAAAATTCCCGAACATAAACAATTAAATTTGCTTTCAAAATTTTAAAAATGTAATTGCGATATAATTTTAATTGTAATAATTTAATTCATTTTATGAATGAAAAAATGTAAGTTGCTTAAATTCGAGAATTTTCCAATTCGGGATTTTTACATTTCGAAAACTTTTTCATTTCGGAAATTTTGAAGTGTCGAGAATTTTATTTTTTGGGATTTTTCATTCGTCACTTTATTTGAGAAGAATACAAAATCCCGAAATATAAAATTCCTGAATTGGAAAATTCGCCAGTAATAAAATTTTCGAATGATAACATTTCCTAATGATAAAATTCCCGACAGAAAATTGCCGAATTATAAAATATCCGAATTAAGAAATTCCCGAACTAAAAAATTCCCGAATAATAAAGTTCTTGAATTGGAAAATTCGAAACAGAAAATTTGAGAATTATAAAATGCCCGAACTAAAAAATTCCCGAAGAATAAAATTCCCGACAGTAAATTTCCATATTTTAAAATATTCGTACTAGAAAATTCACGAAATATAAAATTCCCGGACATAAACAATTAAATTTGTTTTTAAAATAAAAAATGTAAGTCTAATACAATTTTAATTGTATCTAGTAATTTGATTAATTTTATGAATAAGAACATGTTAATTGTTTGAATTTGGGAATTTTCCAATTTGGGATTTTTACATTTCGAAAACTTTTTCATTTCGGAAATTTTGAAGTGTCGAGAATTTTATTTTTTGGGATTTTTCA
>JAABKJ010008672.1:0-11391 GCA_011634705.1 Andricus grossulariae | reverse complement strand
CTACAAAAAATCGTCAATTAAACTTTTCACGTTTTATCACCACACAATCACTTGCGAAAGTTCTGGGCCTATAACCTGTTAGAACCTAGATATATGGGATGTGTGAACTCAGTAAAAAGACGTAAGATCCAATTAACGTTAGGTTTATAGATACAAACTGCGAACTCTTCATTAAACGATCCGATCGGTAAGGGTAATCATAAGCGACTGACTGGCACGTAGGCCTACAAGGATATAGTTGGATCATTTGCCTGTAGGTGGTGCTACGTATATTAACCGCGTATCGATTTCAAATATAAATTCCATTCCAATACAAAATATGCAAAAAATTGCTTATGAAAAGAAATAATTGCGTAACAAAGAGTATTAGCGGTTTAGATGCATGAAAAAAATATTTTAGATGCACATTACACATAAGTACAGGACCCAAAGTCGGTGTAATGTGATCAAATTTCCTTATACCAGAGCTGAAAGGTAGAAAGGCATTTTGAATTTTTCGGATACAATGAGCTAATGGGACTATTTGCAAAGCTAAATACAGAGATAAGTAGCATTAGTGAACTATGCAACCTCACCTCCGTTTAAAAAAACTTACTTGATATCGTTTTCCTTTCGAGAATGCCTAATCTCTATAATTTGAGATTCTTTATTAAATTTTTCCCAAAGCGATATTTTTTAATCTGTACTACAAAGTAAAATGTGCATCATTAACTTGTAGAATCCTGGAATTTAGTCGAAGCAGAAAATGAGTTCTATACAAGAAGGCTCTATTAGAACGATTTGAACCTATACTTTGGGTTCCTTTAGACACAACTTATCATTTTGGGTTCCTTTTCAGCAAGAGAGGTTTTTTTTTTGTTGCAGCTCCCTGAACCCGCGTGAATGTGAAGCATTGGCCAACTTTGGCAAACTTTTCCGAACTATGGTAAATCAGCCCCGAATTCTTGTGTCCTTGTACAGATAAGTTCGCCAATGTACGAAAGTTAGCGAATCATGGCTAATGAGCAATTCCAGTGTTTAACTATGGGCGCCGAAATGTCTGCGGACTTCGGATTTTTTTAAGTTGTAGACACAAGTTTTTGGACATTATAGGTATATAAAACTCATATTCTCGGGGGACCAGATAGGTTTTTGCTAAAGCTGCAGATGCCCGATCATTTGAACAAGTTCCGGGCGTCCCGAGTATGCATTTGAGTGCACTATATATTTAAAACCCATCTTCCCAGTGTAATAGGTGTCAGAATCTCATATTTCTCGGGTAATTTTTACTTTAAGCCAAATTTAAGGATACCCAATTAATTTTTTAAAGGTCTTACCCGCGTGAGAAGTTGTACAAGTGCTCTAGGTATTTGAAGCTCATATTCCTACGGAAATTTTAGTTTTAGACCAAATTTTGGGATATCAGAGTTATCTCGCGAAGGTTTTTCCGCCATAAGGAATTTTTCAAGTGCTTTATGTGTTTAAAGATCATATTTTTCGAGAAATTTTAATTTTAATATAATTTTGAAATGCCCGAGTTTTTTTCCAAAGTAGTTGGTATCTTAAGAAATCTTACGTTCAGTTATAATACATGTTTTAAATTTCTTTATTGATACGTAAAATTGTCGCCAATTACCAAATTTTTTATTTTGATCAATATTTAATTTTAATTTTTAATCTATTAATGGTTATTACTGGGTATAAAAGAAAAAATGAATTGAAAAAGCTTTTCTTATCGACTGTGGTGAAGGACTTTTCAAAATTATTTATTCCTATCATGAACAGTCATAAATATAAGTTGAATAAAGATGCCTTATATAGGAGAAAGTAAGATGAAAGATCGAATGTTAGTGTTACTACGCTGAATACACCATAAATCCACAAAAATTATGGAAGAACCAGAATCTTTGAAGAAAAACGAGGGCGGAGTTGTTCAAGTTCTATATGGAAATAAATCACATGATGGCATCTTACTTTAGGGAAGTGGCGAATAAAATAAATGTAATATTATTCTTTAATTTTAGGACTTGAAATTTTAAATATCGAATTAACTTCCATTAATTTCTTAATTATTTTCGTGGATACATTTTTAATTCCTTAAGTTAGTATACGAACGCTTTAGAATCTGTAATGTAAAAGCGTTAATTTGTTTACAAAACTTAAAAGGTCGTTGTTAATAAAGCTCCACTTCTTCGATTCAAAACCCCAGAATTCAAGATTCGTTTAATAATCTGGTAAATACACTTCTCTAATGTTACATAAACAGTTGAGAGAAATTTCCATGGAAAAGTTTCAGAAAATCGTACACCTTATACACTTGAATTTACCTAGTACGATACAGAGTTTCTTACCCTGTGTTGGTAGTTTTACTTAAACTACCATTCCTGTCGGAGTCGCATCACGAAGGAAAGAAAGGGGCATCATCCTTGTCTCTTTTACAGAATTGCCACAGAAATGGGCCTCATCTTTTATTTATTATGGTCATGTTGGTAAATGGCTGCTGCACTAGCGCACATGCATAACACATCAGGCTTTAAATCTTTTTATCTCATAATTATTAGAGAAATAAAGAAAAAGGTTTTTGACCGAGAAAAGAAAAATACATTTGTGTTACCGAACTCAATTTATTTTGGCTTGCTTTGTAAATAAACATTAACATAAAAGTATGTACGGAAATCACTGGAGTTAAAAAGCGGAACAATTTAAAAGTGGTGCTTGTATAGCAATAACAAAAATATTATTTAATTCATAGTAGTAGAACCTGAGCCAAGTACATCCACTGTGAGAAAAAGTAGGAAAATTGCCAAAATGATCACGAGGATATTGATAAAAAATATGGAGTATATTAAGAAAAGTATGCATCAGATGATGATGATAAAAAATAATTATATAATTAATACGCAAAAGCAGAAAGAGAAAGACATGCATCAGGGAAAGCAAAAAGAGATCACCGATGTCAAAAATCTCACTTCTTCCGATTTGGTATTTTCATTTAACTTATATTTTTGACTGTTTATGAAAATAACACATAATTTCAACACTTCCATCATCATAGTCAGAAACAATTCTACATATAGAAAATAAACCTAAAAAGAAACTCGGGATTCAAAAATTATATTAAAAGTCAAATTTCCCGAGGATGATGAGCTTCAAATACGTAGTTCACTCGTGTGATTGCCCAAGATGGCAAAGCCTTCGAAAAGTGATTCAGTCGTTATAGAATTCTGTTTAAATCTCAAATTCCTCGTGTGAGATGAAATTTAGGTTCCTAGTGCACTCGTACGACTTTTCAAGACGGCGGGAGGTTTGAAAAATGACTTGGTATTCTAAAACCTTTCAACACCTAGCTTTTAACACCTAATACACTTGAGCGATTCCTCAAGACGACAAAAGTTTTGAAAAACTATTCGAGGATCCTAAAATTTGGTCTACATCTCACATTCCCCAAGAAAGATGAGTCTTAGACACCTAGTGCAATCGTGCGATTTCCCAGGACGGTGAGAACTTTGGTAAATAATGTTGGCTTTTTATATTATAGTTGATGGGTATCAAGTACTTAGTGCATTCGGATGTATTTTAAGAATAGTTGGAACTTATCCAAATGTATCGAATATCTGCAGCTTTGATTCGAAACTCTCTATCCCTCGCAGAAGATGAAAATAAATTAGAAATGCATGTACAAGTAAAAAAAGATTTAAAAAAAGTTTTATAATAAAAAAGTATGACAAAGAGTATTAGCGATGTGTTAGATGTCTGAAATAAAAGACTTTGGAAACACATTACACATAAGCCCAGGACTAAAAGTCGGGGTAAGGCGAGAAAATTTTCTCATACCATAGCTGAAACGTAGAAGGGCTTTTTGAATATTGTGTATATAATGAGCTAATTAGGCTAATTAGCTAATTAGGTAGAAGTCCGATAAGTTTCTTAGCGAATGCCCCTTCCAGTAGAGGTTATTCGTGTGCACATCTGCTTGCGCAATCAAGGATCCAGCACGCGTTTGAGTATGTGTTCCAATGTTCATTAGTGGGAGCATCAAATGAGTGTGCATTAAAGTATATGTAATCGGTTTAAAAAAAAATTTAATTTTTTATTTTTCACGCCTTCAGAGCAGAGAAAAACAGAAATATCAAATATAATTTATACCTTTAAGCCGTAGCTCCACAGACAAAGAATGACAAATGTGATAGTACATGAGATTCTAGCCTATATATACCGAAACATCTTGAGGAACATTCCTAAGTGAAATTGCTGACCAAATTCTGCAGAAACCAGTTTTCTCAACTTCGATAAAATGCGGATACTCATTAGGACACTGTTCTTCACCTTATTAGCTGTTTTATCTAATAGTCTCGGTAAATATATATCGTATATTCGCGTTTATTATTATTAGATTTATATAATAAATATTATATATGATATTTTAAGTTTCATTATATATAATAATTATTTATGTTATATTATTATTAATATTATCGTATATGTCGTATTTTAGGACCATGGGTGAAGTTTACGTCAAATATAACAAAAAAACATATTTCATAAATTTGATTTGGTAGGGTACAGCCGGAGTACAAACATCAGTCAATATGGGCGCCGCACAGCTTCAAGTAGAATCAAATGACCGACACACATTTAAACTAATTTTTTTTTCAAAGTATAATAAATAATCAAAATCCGTGACAGTGCTCAATATATTAAATATTGAAAGCCAATAATTTGTAATTCTTCTTGCAGACCCAGATGCTCTTTCTGAAGTGTTCCAACGTCATGAACGTCTACAACCTATTAGTCATGGTATTTATTACTACTCAATAGACATTGATGACTTTAAGCCAATTACACCAGAAAAGTTTAATCGAGTACAGAGAAAAGTGAATGGTTTCATCATTGGAATAAATTTACTTGGTTACCTCTTTCCAATATATGATATTAATAAAAAACCGGTTATAGCGCGTCCAAATAACATGGGTACTACTGATAATACTCTTTTAACCCCAGCGGAAATTGAGCTAATACCGTTCTACAACATAGAACCTGTTACTAGTGTTCCATTATAAGAAGAATATTTACTTCATCAACACAATGTGTGACAAAGACGCTACTAATCTAGGCCAATAAATATGTCAATTAAATTCAATAGAGTTCGACTTCCGAAATCGAATAAAAAAATTCAATGTATATTACTGAATTGAATAATTATATGGGTTTGCAGCATAGATATTCATATTATAATGATACAAATTATACATAAAGCCTGAGCAAAAATAAATTTGGATTAAGAACAATCTATTTTGGTCGAATATTTCCTCAAACTCTAAGCATATATTGATATACTTTGGTATATGTAACTGTTTCTTCTATTACACATATACTACGATATATATATACAGTCGAAGTCGGATTCAACGTCGGTTTTGGGGCTGTCCTTGGACCTGACCTATCCTAACTGAACTGGACCCTGCGCAGCTCCTGACAAGCCTACCCGCGGTGCGGTGTCAATTATCGTAATCGGTAAATCCGGGAACGCTGAATCCGAGTTCGACCGTAGCAGAAAATCCTTGGGTTCTGAAAAATTATCTGAAAAATATAAACAGAAGACAATATTACTATTGATTTGATGTAGATATTTCACAATATGTTATAATTGAATCGATTAAATTGATTGATGTAAAATAATTGAACAATTCTTGATATTTTTGAATATGGTCAACATTTCCGATTTAGTTAGAAATTATTCTTAAAATTTTGTCAAAATTAGTTAATATTTATCGAATACATTATTCTATTTTTAATTGTTAGAACGCTTAAATTTCAGAGATTGGAAAATTGATCAACTTATATCCCTCTATATTTTTCGACCTTTAATTTGTATTCGCTTTTAGTGTAGTTTACTGTCTCAGCTATAAATTTTCTTCCGTCAATGTACATATAACTGATGATGCAAGATGCTCTAATGCGTCTTGAAATAAATGTCGTAAATCTATGCTTATTTTGGCCTTTGGAGCGGAGAAAGACTGACTCATAAAAGACAAATATCTAAAAAAAAGCCTTCACCGATTCAATCCATCATTATAAATGCGTAAAATAATTTAGAATGACGAATGTAATGTTATATTAGCTTCTAGCATACACACGTATCCTGAAAATTTCTGTGAAAAATTTATTACTGAAACTGGTAACGAAATTCAGAATAAATCAGAATAAATCAGAATCAGATCAGAATAAATCAGATCATAAATATCATAAATCATAAATCAGATTATCAGAATAAATTATTAAATCAAATAAATAATGCGTTTTTTATTTGCAATAAAAACCTTTTGCATAATTCAGTGTGTTTTTTTCGCATGTTTTCTCAGTATTCTAAATCAATTTCTTGGAATAAATGGTATAAAGTAATAAATAATGAAGTAAGTGTAATATTGTATAATTAAAAATGCGTGAAACATCATTTCTGTGGGATAGATGTTTCATATTTCAAGTATTATAATTCTATATTTTCTAGAGACCCCTATTTTATGCGAAAAACATAATCATATAATATCTATGAACCGAATATAACTCGAAATCTTTGCAAGCTTCAAGACTTTGAATAGTAGAAAAAATAGTTCCTAATCATTTTTATTTCTTTTTATAGTACCAGATGTACTTTCTGAAGTGATCCAACGTCACAGACGTCTTGTACCTATTAGTCATGGTATTCATTTTTACGGATCATTGTGTTCTACGATTAAACCTTTAAGTCAACGTACTTTTGAACGTTTAACAATAAAACAGAATGGTTTTGTCATCAGAGTAGGAGTTTATGGTATTCTTTTCCCAATATATGATCTAAATCAGGTACCGGTTATAGCGCGCGAAAATGACATAGGCAGTACTGATAATACACGTTTGACTCCAACGGAATTTCATAAAATACCGTATTTTAACTGCAAGGCTGTTAATCTCAAATAGGATATAAGGATTTTGTGTATCGTATGCGAAAAAGTGGCCACTAATGAAAGTTCAGTAATATATTTAAGTAAAATACAATATTGTTTATGTTCTGAAGTCTGATCGACAAATTACGAGTATAATTGATAATTACAGTAAAAATTGAATGTGTATTATTGAATCAAATAAATATATTGGTTTGCATCGTACTGATTAAACTGAATTTTCATTTAAGCTCACTAATACCTCACTAAACCCTGCCGGTGGGCCCCTTCACCCTGCTCCAACTACAGTGTGAGAAAGCAGGTCTCGGGAAAAATATACTTTATTATACTTTCAAGAACCACAATACTATTATTGATCGTATTTTCGAAGAGAAAAAAAAGATTTTCATGAAGGAAATTTAAAACATACTAAAATTGTTGATAGAAAAAGTTTGATTACTAACCGCACTTTCTTCCTTATCGCTTCTCACAAAATTTTCACAAATGATTGCATTTTATTGAATGAAAGATTAGCTTTTCAAGAAAAAGATGCTGTAGAAACCTGCTGCACCCTACTAAAAAAAATTATAATCTAATATTATTATTTGCTTCATATATATATATTCATTTCAAAACTATTTGTTTCATGATTTTAGCAATTAAAAATTATTTTTCATATATTGGACATTATTAAATATCGGACACTTTAAAATTTCCGACACAGAAAACTTTCCGAATTATAAAATTTCCAAATCTAAGCAATTTAAAAATTTGTTCTATTAATAAAAAACAATAAAATAATAAATGAAACAAAGAATATCTTCATCACATAAAAGTATGTTATCTCATCATTTATAAATTTTGCAATGTTTAGTTTCGCGAATTTTACAATTCAGAAGTTATGCGGTGTGGGCAATTACATTTCGGGAAATATATATTATCAGTAATTTTCAGATTCGACAATATCACAAACTGGCAGGGATTTTTTTTTCCGAAATTTTCCAATTTGGAAATGTTAATATAATCTCGAAAATTACATGATTTGAATGTTTCTTTTTCTGTAATTTTGCAGTCCTGGGAAATTTATTTTTATGGATTTTTCAGTTGTGGCAATTTCCTTTTTAATTCTTTGAAATAATGATTTGAGACAGTACGCAATGTGAAATGTTTTGTGTTTCAAACCTTATAATTTACAACATTTCCTAAGTTATGTAGTCTAAAATTAAAGATTGAGATTTGAGTGATATAAAGTTTGAAGCTTTCAGGAGTGAGAACTTTTAAATGGTTAAATCTAAAAGTATTGTATGTACAATTTTCGTTCATTTTCATTTTTCACGAGGGCTGATGGAAAATGTTCAAAAACACACCGTGAAGGGTCCGCACTTTTCGATGGTGGTGGGGATCTTAGTTGCATTACTACAATAACCCTGACATATATAATATTCAATTATACATTGCGTATAATTAAATATTATACAAAATCAACTTTCTCGTTACAACAATGCCATCAAGGGACCCACTAAAAACCACCACCCTTTCTTCTTGGCAGATGTCCCCCGGAAACCGCTTTCGCATTACTTCAGGGGGTGCCGTTTTCTTGTCTTTGAAAGGGCTTATTCTTCTTCTTAACTATATACCAACCAAGATGTACGCATCGGCTTCAGCAGTGCGGTAATACCGTACATCGGGCTCGTCGGCCTTGGACATCTTGGTTGGGTGCAGCTGATTTGCTGTCATCTGGGGGGCTTCCACAGCGCGGCTGCCTCCCTGAATGATGCGCATCTCATTGTCCCGGGAAGATGGTCAGTATAGGGCTTTTCTTCGTTTGAGTGTTTTCGCATTCAGCAGACCTGTGTCCCTCCTTGCTGCACCTACAACAGCCTCTCGTCCGATCAGGACCCTTACAAACAGCTGCCATGTGGCCAAAGCCTAGACAGCGGTAACAGCGAGTGACCTGCATCTTCTTACGTACGCTACAGGACACCCAACCCACCTTCAGGTGTCCCGCAGGTACCAATTTCGACGCTGTTTCTTTAGTCAGTTCCACAAAAACCTTCAAAGTTCCTCTGAAGGCCCTCTTTGTGAGACTGATCCAGATCACGCCTGCTGGCTGCTCACCAAAATGTCTTCTGACCGCAGCCCCGACCTCCTCCGCTTCTGTGGTTGTGTCGAGGTCCAATACCTAGACTTCAGTACGAGGGACCAGCTCCCTCCCACTGCCACCTTTACCCACAACCTTTTTGATCGCAGCGGAAAGCTTGTATCTGCCATCCTCTGCGGGCCCTACCTCTACAAGGACCTTTCCGCTCCTGGGTTTTCTGACAGCCTTGATCGTTACGCCAAGGGAGTCAGTTCTGACCTTTCGCTTGAGGTCCTTGAGAACCTCTGCGTAAGTCGAGCCCTCAGCCGGTTTGATTGAAACCGCTTCGGGTCGAGCTCGTCTCTGTTTCCTCCTCTTTCTTTCCGTCCGCTTGGGTACAGGTGTCAGTACCTCTCCCTCTTTCCTCTTGAGAGACGAGGTCGCCGCTACACCGCGGGTCCTCGACTTCTTCTTCTTTCATGGCCTAGTAGTGGTCGCCTCTACGGGACTCCGAGTGGGCTCTCTCGGTCTCTTCCCATGTTGGGTTAAGGGAGTTTCCACGGCATCTTTTTCTGTCTATATTCCCCTACTGGCTCTTCGTTCATATCCTGCCTTCTTTCCTACTTCTTTGACACTGTGGCCTACCCTCTCCTTCATATAGCAGGCATGGCAGTCGAAGTACATCTCGAGCGTCTTCACTTTGCGGTGGAGACGCCCAAGATGGTCTTTCGAATCACCCACACCGTCGCAGATTTCGAGCCACATGTTTCTCTTTTCCAGGCAGAAGACCACCATCTTCCTGATGATCTCTTGGAGACACACCAGCTCTTCCTTGGTTTCCTGGTACTTGGTATAGAAATCGGACTTAGTCAAATATTTCAAATATTTCGCGGAATATTGAGTATTGTAGCATGACGTCACGATCATGCTAGGATAGGTAAACATGTGAGGAATGTTAGAATAGTTGGCACATTATATCCTGACTGAGAAAATACATTCTAGACTTGACAAATATTACTATTTGTACATTTATGACTTACTTTTACGTTTATAATATTTTCTTCAAAAACTCTTGTGCATTCATAGGACGTCATGTTAAAATACTCAATTTAAAGCAACGAGGGCGTCCCCCCGTTCTTCAGGCCTCTTTTTAAGTGGCCAGCCACTGACGTGGGTGAGTCCGTACATGGACCGTGGTGGGAAGTGACGGAACTGCGCAATTTATTATAGCACAGCACGATGCAAGAGGTTTGACGCCGAGAATCGTTGTGTGCATTCGATGGGCAGGATCGAATGTCTGCCTTCAAACTCGACTGTCAAAAACCCGGCTGAACTCAGAAGGTGGTTTTCTGCAGCCTTCCTCTTCCCTGGCCAAACCTCCAGGCGAATGCGAATACTTCTAGTAAAATTGAATGCAGGCTCGAGTTATCACGGGTTGTGCTTAGACTCATACAATGATTTTGAAACCACCTTAGTAAAAGAAAAAAAATTTCAGTGGCCCATCCCAGTGAAGTAAAGTCGTCTGGCGGTATATGTACTCATGCTGAAGGACCTAAATGATACTTTAGCAGCAAGGGTGACCTTTGGGCCTCTATTTCAACGGGGTTTTGAAATGAACAGGTATAGTACAATAGGTTTCAACCGCAGTGCTATGGGACTTATCTAGTTATTGTTTAAGCAATCCATAATTGTTTAATTGCAACTTTCGTCAGGAAAAAGCTAGAGAAGCGTATTTTTTGCTATATTTCTCATGTAATTCTATTACTTTCTCCTAAGTCTGAGATTTTCTAACGTACAGCTAATTGCTTAAACAATTTTTATTTGTTTAGAAGAATATATATCTATGATATCACAAATTGAGGGTATTTGCTTAATACTATGGCCTAATTATTACATGTAAATACCTATTTTTGAACATTTTGAAATAAAATTTCAAATAATTAAGAACAATTAAAAATAATGAATATGTTCAGAAATAGCTGTTCACATTTTTAATTAGACCATGGTATTAAAAAATTACAAATTTATTTGCAATATTATAAAATATAGCAATTTTTTAAACGAATAAATATTGTTTTAGCAATTAGTAGTATGTTAAAAATCTAAGAATCAGGAGAAGGTCATGGAAATTTAAAAAAAAGTAGCAAACAATTTTTTTCTAGCTTTTTTCTGTGAAAATTTGCACTTAAACAATTATAAATTGTGTTAGCAATAAGTAGGCAACTAGCATAGCAAATGTTAGTTTTCAAATTCATAAATTAGGCCGCAGCATTATAGGATAGTACATTTCTTAAATAAATAAAAAGGTTTTGAACAATAAGACGTAACTTGGAAAAAGTCAGATTTAGGCTAAACTTTTGAACTTGTTAAGAAACTAGTAAGAAAGTACGATTATCTAGCTTCCATTAAAAA
>JAABKJ010008671.1:0-11391 GCA_011634705.1 Andricus grossulariae | reverse complement strand
GTTAAAAATCCGCCTAGCCGAGAAGAGATTCAAGTCTTCTGGGAGAAAGTGTATGGAGATACTTATCAGCTAAATGAAGATGCTTCAGATATATCGCTCCAGAGGAAGAGTGTCCACTAATTGCTGCTGAAGAAATGAAGAAAGTTATCGCTAGAACTAAAAACTTTTCAGTGTCAGAGCAAGATGAAATCATCAACTTTTGGTGGAAGAAGTTCACTTCTACGCCCCAACATCTAGCTCGCATATTTACTGCTTTCCTAAACGGAGAACAACCCATCCCGCAGTGGCTGGTGGAAGGACAAACGGTATTGATCTCTAAGACCGAAGATTTGTTGAGTCCAAAGAAATACAGGCCCATAACTTGTTTAAACACCAGCTACAAGCTATTCACTGGCAATTGTGAAACCTTAGGCAATCCTTCGAAATCATTTAAAATACCCTACAATCTTTTATAATCCCTAGAATTCTCATGAAATCCCTAAAAAAGCTTTGGAACTCTCGTTCAAGTCCGTGAAATTTTCGTAATTCATTTAAATACTTTGTAGGACTTTGAAATGCCTTAAGATCCCTTGAAATCCTTTCAGATCACTGCAAATCTTTCAAATCTTTGGAAATCCCTTAAAATTTGTTTGAAATCTCATTTACTGTCATTGATCAAAATACATGTTCATGGAGAATAGACATAAGGAGACTAAAGTCCTGTACATTGACTTTACCAAAAACGAGCATTTTTCTGTCGTATGTAGATGACACATCGAAATGCTAGATATTCTTGATCGCAGTGCTAGTGTGGCACACGTATCAATAGCCGCCGTCATGGTCCATGTTAATATAACCTCAAGCCTCAAACAAAAATACAAAATTTCTTAATAGTTTAAACAATTTGTTGATCCACGCAAAAACCTTTATATTAAAGTGAAAATTTGATATCAGTTCTGTGATGTGTAAGCGTACAAGATTTAAAACTGGGAAGTTATATACTGCGATTCGTTTGGGCAATAAATTCTAAAGTACCTACCTCGTCCATTGCAGGATCATTTCAATTATGCACATTTCAATCACAGATATTTCGCGATAAATAAAATTATTATAACAATATAAATCTGCTTTTATGTAAATAATAACTTATCCATCTGCGTAAATCACATTCATATCGCAGTGGTAAATAATGTAAAATGTCAACATAAGCGGCTGCAATTTTAATACGCGTGCCACACTAGCGCCATACTGCATACTCATGAAGTATTGTAATCATCTTCATACGACAAAAATGTGCTTGTTTTCGGTTACATTACGTTACATTCGGTCATTTTTTACAATATGGATCATTTCGAGGATATTTCTACTGTGATAATTATTTTCTAAGTTACAAATTTTTACGTTTTTTGAATCATGGTTAACTTGATGATCAAATTCTGTAGAGTGTTTACATAGTGCTGTAGACAATTTTTCAAGTCTTTGAGTTGCTTTATGTTCAGAGATCCTAGTTTTAAGGGATCGTTTTGTTTGGACAATAAAAATTCCATTACAATTCTTACATTTAATCCTATATACTAAGTTGGCTTTTTCAAATTTAGAAATTTGTTCTTTAATAGATTGTAATTAGAGATCGTTCAGTTTTTTTGTATTGAAAAGGCAAGAGATAGTTTAAGTTTTTTACATATTCTTATAAGAGGTAAATAGAGTTCTTGGGAATATGGTAATACAATCACTCTGGAAAAATCAGTCGGATTATTAGTTAAGGATTGTGTTTGTGATTGAGTTTCAGGTGAATTAAAATAAGCGAGCTTTTTTAATGTTATTATTAATGAAATGAAATGTGTAATTATTTTTAGTTGCGATTTCATAAATTAGTGAAATATTTTCATTATGAACAGTTGGTTCAGAAAGTTTTGTAGCTCTGTCTACTAAAGAAAACACTACACCCTTTTTATGATTCAAATGGTGGTGAGATAACAAATTTAGAGTACGACCTGTAGAAGTAGGTTTTTGATAGCAATTGATTTCTATGAAACCTTTTTCGTGTATAATTAAGACGTCCAAAAAATTAATTCTTTTATCAATGAATTCCTCCAGAGTGAATTGTAAAAAACCTCCTTTTTTATTAAACTCATCCAAAAGTTTGTGTACTTGATTTTTTGGTAGGCAGATAAGGGTGTCGTCTACGTACATGAAATAAAATTAACAAAGTTAACAAATGAAGTTACCGGTCTTAAAGGTTGATTTTATTTCTGAAGTTTTATTAAACAGTAAAAGAGTGGTGGGAGACCGTTTGTACATCTTGAAAAGTTATAAATTTTTTTATATATTGAAGCTACAAACCACCATTCTTTTATCATGTTGTTTAAACTGTGCTAAATAGATACTGTTGGATTTTTCATAATCTCATATGTTTTTGGATTATTTAGGAGAAATAAGACTTTTTCTCTTTCTCTGGATATTAAGAGTTCTGGATTGTCTTCAATAAAAAATTGTGTTTCCTTAAATTTCTGTTCTAGTAGTTTCTGATTAGGATTCCAAATTATTTGTGATACTAGGTATTTTTTTGAAGTAAATGTCAAATTACTTCTAAGACAGTTCAAGTCTTTTTCTGACATTTTTAATCTTCTGTTTCCAAGTCCTAGAATGTAGTAATTTAATGGTAGAGTCTTTTTACTATATGGCATAGCAAATTTTACGCCCAAAGCCAGAATCTCTGTAACATTCTTTGGAATCAATTTATTAGACAAATTTTGTATAAAGTCTTCTGCATGAAAAATAGAAAGTGAAGTTTGTTTTTTCTGTAAACAGTCCAATCTTTTAATAGAAGTACGAATTATACGTCCTCCATGAGATCTGACTTTATCTAAGTTTTTTTCTTCATGTTTATAATATGGTTTAGAAAAAGGCTTTTATTTTTAAATTGATATAAAAATCGACGTCGATTCTTCAATTGTTCGATAAGATAGATCTGTTTAACCCATTTACTAACAAAAGGGGTTACCTGTGGGTAACTACTGGAACGTAACTGTTGAAAAAATTCGTTTTTTCTGGAGTATGGTGTTCTGCAGCTCCCTTCATATTCGTTAAAATTTTTGGCCAATATGTTTAGAAATTTTTGATGATTGCAGACCCAAAGTTAGTAATAAGGGTGGTTTTTTCTTGTGGTCTTAGGTCTTGAGCTAAATGGGTTTTGAAACGAACAATGTTTATTTTTGTCAAAACAGGAGAAAAAGGGGAAAAGAGGGAAATAGGGACAATAGTCTAAAGTCTGTATTCAGATGATTTACTTGTAAAACAAAATCACTAATTTTTATTTTTTCAAGCATTTAAAAAAATTAATATTTACATTTATATTTTTCATGTGTTATGTCACATTCATTGTGAAGTAGTTTTTGAATACCTTAAATGAGATATTCTCCCAAACGAAATTCGAACATTGCCTTTTTTTAACAACCCTAATGTCCAAATAAGTACATTTTTTTGCCTAACTATGCAACGGTATTGTATATTAAATTTATTAATTGAAACAAGTAACTCAAATATGTTTAAACGCAAAACTCAGTTCTTCGTTGCCAGCAAACACTCCACAAAATCTACAGCAGACTAAAAAATCATATTATACAAAAGAAGAGCGATAATAATCCATTGGCACCACTCTAGATTCGTATCAGGAAGATCCGCCGATAAAAATAGTCTGAAGCTTCCCGAAGGAATCTTCCTACTTACGACGACAATTTACGCGATAAAGCTGGCAAATAAACAAACAAAGTGCGACGTATATTGCAATTAATCGCTTATTTATCGGGCACTTAGCAGTTTATGTTTCAGTAGCAATTTTCGTTTCGGTGCGCGATGGGATACTTGGCAAGTCAATGCCAAGCATCTTTATTCCATCGAACACTGTAAATTCAAAAACAAAAAATAAAAATTTCCAAACTAAAAAAAACGGACAGGATCATTCGTTTTGGGCCAAGAGAGGAAGTTATGCTTCGAGGCAGACCTACCTTTCGTCTTCACAAGCATCAGAGGATCAAGGAACAATTTAATCAAGATATAGTCAAATAGTATCAACTCTTGCTAATTTCACTGAATTATTTCTCTTTCGGTTCTAAAAATCCGAAATAAAGATTTTCCATTTTGAAATTGGTATCATCAATATTCAGATTTGATCATCTGGAGGTGTTTTCACTTGAGGAGCTGGATTGAAGTCGCATTGCTAATCAGATGGGCATTTTTAGCAAACTCTTCGGTGAGCAATTTAATAAAAAAATTATTATTTCATCACAGATCATCACACAAAGATTTAACCCCCAGGGGTTTTTCCTTCAATTTCACTTCACAAACGCATAAAATAAAACATATAAACATATTATTTCAACAGATTTCACAACCCAAAATGATAGCTCTTAAGACAGGGGAAATAGATGGGTTTTCACGAAAATAGGGCAATCAATTCTTTTGAATAAAATCAATCTACAGTCTACAGGTACCATATTGAATTTAAAATGAAACGCTTAATATTTCAGGAGGCGATATATTGCATTTTCAACCAAAAAAGATTAATTTTCTTCCAAAAGAAATGAATTTTAAACGAAAGTGTTGAGTTTTAAAGCTAACAAGCAAAATGTTTTACAAATCACTGACTTTTAATCTCGAAAAGATGAATTATCAGCCACAAAAGATGATTTTCAAACGAAAAAACAATTAATTAATTAAACAAAAAAATTAATTTTAGACCAAACAGTTGCATGTACAACCAAAAAGTTACACTTGCAAGTAAAAGAGAGGAATTTTTAAACAAATAGTTGAATTTTCAACCATCAAAAAAGAAAAATTTTCAGTGAAGTGGTCGAATTTTTAAACAAAGGATCATTAACTTAAATCACAGATTTTGCAATCCGAAAAGAGTAATTTACATCAAATTGATTGAATTTTCAACAGAATAGTTGAATTTCGAACTAAAATGATGAATCTTCAACCACAAAAAAAAATGAATTTTTAACAAAGAATTTCAACTTTTAACCAAATAAGTTAAATTTTTAATAAGGTAAGATTAATTCTTAACGTGACTTAAAAAATGTCGATATTCCTGCCAACAAAAATTCTAATTTTACATAAATAAAAACCGTCGAATTTAACAAAGAAGAGAGAAAATAATTTCTAATCAAATTATTGAATTTACAAAACCCAAAAGGCGAATTATCTAGACAACAGTTGAATTTTCAACCCAAAAATATGAATTTTCAGCTAAAAAGTTCATTTCAAGCAAAATAGTTGTATTTTCCACATTAATAATAGAATTTTCAATCCAGTTTGACCTTCGGCTAAGAAGAAAGATTATTTTCAGAATTTTGGAAAGTACCAGATTTCATCCAATCAAAATCTAAACAAATGTTGATAATTTAATCTCAGTAAAACAAAATTGTTCAATGTTCAATCCCAAAAACGATCAATTCTCAAACAATTATCTTGAAAACAGAAGAAAAAAGAGGAATTCTTTTAAAAAACGAATGAAGAGGAAAATAGGGAAAAGAGAGATAAGTCAGTACTTAGATGCTTTAGTTCTAAAATAAAATCAATAATTTTCATTTTTTTCAAGCATTTAAAAAAACTGTTATTCACATTTATATTTGTCATGTGCAACTTGACATTCTGCATTAAACCGTCCCTCCTCCACGTCACGAATTGCCCCCCCCCCCGATAGTGAGACGTAGGTTTTGGACGGCCGCGTAGTGAAACTTTTTTTTTTAATTGAAGGGAAGTACTTGTTGATTACTAACACCGCAAGTTGCGGCCTCATGATGGCCGTTGCAGATGTGATACATCAGCAAGGCGAAAAATTCAGGCAAAATCGCTCTACGAAAGTAGTTTCGATTTCTGCCAATGTATTGGAACAAGAAAATGTAGAAGACAGAAAAATCACACTATCCTGCGGATCTGAACATGACTTCATTCGCACAAGAAATATGTTGACTGTTGGTCTTCTCCAGGGACCATTTCATCACTATTTTTACAAATTGTTGGAAAAATCTTTACCCGGGACTAAGGCCCTTTCGGTTGTCAAAAAAACTATTGCTGACCAAATGTTGTCCAGTCCAACTTGTATTGCCATTTTCTTCTTTGGTCATGGATTTTTGGAAAAAAGAAATCTCAAGGAAATCAATAAAGAAGTCCAGCACAAATTTCTACATACATGGAAGGTACATTTAATTTTTATTTACTGAAATAAACCATTATTTTTTACAAGAAGCAGAAATTAAAATAATAAATTAAACATTTTTTAGGTAGACTGGTGTTTCTTCCCTCCTGCACAGTTGGTGAACTTTTTATATGTCCCTGTTCAATATCGTGTTCTTTACATCAATATGATGACAATGCTCTTCGACATTTTCTTGTCTTACGTCAAATATGTAAATATTTTGTATACAATGAATTCAAATAAATTTGTCCTTGCAAACTAAATATGATTCCTTTTTCAGGAAGCTGAATTCACACATTGAGAATTGATCATAATTGGATAAAAAATGACAATTGATATTCCAAGAGAAATTTTTTAAAAAATATGGTCCGTATACTTTTATCATGTATGGCTTTATCTCATTTTAAATCATGCTTGATAGTTGAATAGTAATTATTCAGATTTTAATTTGTATTTTGTTCCTGGATTACAGACAGATTGTTACAAAAAAGAGACAGGAAACTTCGAAGGAGTAACATCATTTAGCCAGCATTAGCACAATAAGCCAAAGCAAACAATATTTTTCAATCTACTTCTTACTTGTCATCCTAAGCACTTTTTATACCTGTATAATATTAAGTATTCATAGAAAATATAATATTTGCTTTTTTATTATTGTACAATTACATTTAATAATAACTATTATTAAAACATGTTTAATATTAATTCTTCGTTTTTATTAACCAAGCTAATTTTTTATCAAGAGACGGGTTTGAAGATTCTTGAGGCAATATATCACTTGTCGGATTTCTACCCTGACATATTTTTTATTCAACTTGAAATTTAGGAAATCTAATAAAAATTGGGAAGGTTTATCTGGTCCTAAATAAGGTGACAACCGGGTAAGTGACGAATGGCCTTAAAGCTGCAACTTTTTCACTGAACGGATATATATTCTATCAGGTAATTAACTTTTAATTAATTTATACTTCTATTAATAATATATAAATTTAATTTCAAATCAGATTTAGATCAGTTAAAAATTGAAGTAAATATATTTTAAGAAAGATTAAATGAATTCAAGAAATCCTAATTCAAGTTTCCGAAAGCTTTTGTTTAACATTGGGCGGCAAGTAGATTATAAAATCATCTATAGGCGCCAAAGTAGCAAATATTTCACTGTTAACTTATTAACAAGGTAAACATAAATAGAAACAATATACTGAAAGAGCATTTATGGAGTGTTATCGCAATATACTTGACGCCAGGTAATTATATCTTTTATCAAGAATCCAATCGATTGTAATCAAATTAACATTATCTCTTGTCTCATTATCTCTTATCAATAAAAATATTCGCAGCCTTACTGCACGTGCAAAACGTACGCACAATAGACCCGATACAGTTAGGTCAGTAGACTGGAAATCCTAATTTTAGAAAAAATAAAACGCTACTGAAACCAATGGTTCTTTATTAATAAGGACCACAAAATAGCGACAGTTCTTCTGAAAATAACAATTTTTGATTTGTTCAAAAAAATATATGTTAGCTATGGTAAAATATTCAAAAACACAATATTGTTTCTTTGCAAGAAACGTAAGAGACAATTGAGACAAATCAAAAAAATGTATATTTTTAAAATAGTCATGAAACGGTGCGAAATATCGAAACATGGAAAAGAAACTTTTCGCAGAATTTTTCCAAAGGAAAAATTTTGTCTTTGGATGTTTTTTCATATCTCCAATAAAAAAAAGATTATTCGCAAAGAAACGGTGGCCAACAGGGTCATTCACAAAAAAATTCTTTGCATAACTTAATTTTTTTTTAAACTTCGACCTCCAAAGAATTTAAATATGGAATTGAAACATAGTTTTGTTTATTCAATAATTTGTGGTAAATAATTAAAAAGTGACAAAATATCGATCAAAATATCAATTTTTTAAACAAAAAGCGAAGTATGAAATCGAGTAATGGAGTTTAAACAACAGGTTGATTTGGCGTGGAGAAACGTCTACAATGAACATCAGTTAAAGGGAGCCGAATCGAAACGATGAAGCAGCGGCAATTGATGCTTCAGCGCAACCTAATGATGATCCAGCATCACCACATCCTCCAGAGGCAGACGTCCTAATTTCATCAGAGGCAGAAGCAGAGGTTCAGCAACCAAGAAGGCGATTAAAATTGACATACCATATGAACAGAGATGCTGTGCGCCTTTATTTTTTGGCAGAGAAAAGTATGAAAACTGCCAGGAGAGAACACCATCGACTCTTCTTACTTTCGAACCCAGAGCTAGTCACAAGAATAAATGAACGGAATCTAGCAGACCAACAACGCTCAATATCTGTAAATAGATTGCTTTAGGCTGTTGAAATAGCTGTAATCAAAATGGAAGCGGAACAGCAGCTTCCTATTGATAAACTTCCTTCAGCAGATATGGACAACGACGACCTGATTGACGCTCAAGGGATAGGTGCTAGAGTCAATGTAAAAAAGTACCGGATCCACTAGAACCACATCCGGACATTAATAACGATGATGTGAACAGCGAAATCCCAGAAAAACTACAGCACCTTGAGAGGAATTTTGGTCATGTTTCACTAGAGTTCAGACATATAGAGCAAACACAAAGGCAATCTCTGAAAAAAGCGAGAATCTGGAAAGCTTCAGGTCTGGACGTAGTAGCAAGGTGTTTTCACAAGATCATCGAACTCTCAGATCTGATGCCAGGCTTCATGCTCAAAGGTACTATGTATACGTTGCCTAAGAAACCAGACGCTCAAAATCCATATGAATTTTGGCCAATGGTCTGTCTTCCAACAATTTATAAATGCCTTAAAGCTAACATTGCAGATGAGGTATATTCTCACTGTGACACTGACGTATATTCTCACTGAGGCTAGACACTGTTGCCATGACGCAGGCTCATAAACGTCAAAGAAACTTGCACATGGCATACATGGACTACAAGCAAGCCTTTCCTTCCGTGCCACATGCGATGATGCTTTAGGGTACAAGAATCAAGTATTTTAATCATGGACAACCAAAGATACCCATATCAATACGCATCACAACGGGTATCTTTCAAGGAGACTCCTTCAGTGCACTATGGTTCTCTTTAGCGTTGAACCCATTGAGCAAAACACTGAATATCATGTCACATGGGTTTGAAATATATGATAATGAGGATGGTTATGAACTAGCTCATTTTTTATACATGGGTGACCTGAAGCTATACGCTAGTTCAGATCAAAAACTGCAGCAAGTGATCGATGCCACAAAGCAGTTTTTCAATGATACCCACATGGAGTTCGAACTAGATAAATCATTTAGCTATAGGAGAATTAGGAACAACAGAGCAAGAGAACGAGTTTGAGAAAGAATTTGAGTCAACGGCTGAGGGTGAGTCATATAAATACTTGGGTATTTTCGAATCTGAAGGTATTCAGCATTCGATAGTTAAGAAACGCCTAACGACCGCCTTCACCACAAGTCTCAGATTGATTCTGAAGAGTTCTCTGAACTCGACAAACAAGATCAGGGAAATCAACACCTATGCTATCCCTGTCCTCATGTACTCCTTCGGGCTCATCAAATGGTCGAACACCGACCTTGAAAGGTTGAACAGAACCATCAACGTAGGAATGACGAAGCACCGAATGCACCACAGTAATACGGCGATTGAAAGGGTAGTTCTACCACAATATAGAGGGGGTTGAGGCATTGCAGATGTCAGGAAACTGTGTGAGTTGCAAGTTATACAGTTGCGAGACTATTTTAACAGCAAGCGAGATGTTACGCTTCACAATATCATCTGTAAAGCTGATCTTGACTACACGCCCTTGAGTTTGTTTTCAGAGGACAGGGTTTTTAGTACCAGAAATTATCGCAAACACGTGTTACGTCAAGATGTGGTTGATTGGTGCCGATAATGTAGAGATAACAACGAATCCATCAAGCACATTATTGATGGTTGTCGCGTAATGGCTTCAAGAGAAGATACGCACAGATAATAATGATATGGCGGGAATTATACATCACCAACTTGCCCTAAACCTAGGACTCTTAACAGAATGGATGCCTTTCTATAGATACATTCCGATGCCCGTTTCAGAAAGAGAAGATTACATCTTATATTGGGATATTACTATCCCGACGAATAATTATATCCGAGCCAATCGACCCGACATCGTGATGCGAGAAAAAGAAGGTGGAAGAGTCTACATCTTCGAAATTGCTTGTCCACTTAACAGAAATTCGCAGGCTTTAAGGAACCATGATCGTAGCTTCTGGAGCCTGCAACTTCTCAAATAATCCCACCAAAAGTGTTCTAGCGCTAACTAAGAGGAGCACCAAAAACGCATTCATCCTGCAGAATTTACGTAACCTATATAGACGTTGGTGCCCCTGGTTCCACCGCTGGGGGTGGCAGCATGCAAGCCAGTGGTGGTGAGCTGCGTGATGGACAGGCGGATCTCACAAACATACACGAAAAGACTACTGTTCAGACAGAACATCGTCAATAAGTGATAAGCAGAAGAACCATGCGCTGCCAACGGGAACACGAGATGGAAGCGACATAATTTCTATTGACGGAGTGACATTTCGCCAACGATATGTAGTGAATATTCCGGATTACGAAACAATAACTAAAGACGACCATGGAAGACGAAGGCGTCATATTATCGACCGAATAAGATCTGAGGTTAAGACTGCATTCCGTCAGCGACTTCAGGGTGCGCAGGCCGAAAAAACAGGATCAGGTGTACGTCGTAAATAAATAGTGACGTGATAATATGTCACTTACAGACAACGGCACGATGGGTTCCCGTCAGAGGCGAACAACATCGTTTCTTCGTGGGTCTTTATCTTCAGCCGGCCCGTAGAGTGACTGAACAACATCTTACTGTTCAATTAAGATCATTAGGCGGCGCCACCTCATATCCGAGGTAGAAATAAGTACAATCGAAAAACAGGTGCAAAGGCATTAAGCGTCATCGCACTCCGCAGTTGCGGTGGAAGAGGAAGTTCATATGCCCGTGGCACGAGACGTTATAGACGAGCGGGAGCTGGATCTGGGAGATTTAGCAGGTCGACTGTCTCATGGTCAGTGGACGTTAGGTGTAGCGTGCGCAAATAATAATTTTATATTTTAATTATTGTAATGACGAAGTAAGCGATGCGGCGTCTTTGTAATAAATATAGATTAAGAATAGCAAGTGAAAAAACAA
>JAABKJ010008670.1:0-11391 GCA_011634705.1 Andricus grossulariae | reverse complement strand
TTTTTTTTTTAATGAATTTTTGAAAATCACGTTTTTCGTGCTATCGCGCGTTCGAATCTTTTTGGCGAATTTTTTTTTTTTTTTTTTTGCTGTTTTTATTAAAAACGTGTTAAATAATTATTTTATAAGCCCTCAGGGTAATTTAATTCCCCCTCCCCTTTTTTTTAATTTTCCAATACAATTAACGAATCATATGAAATACGTTATTTATTATAATTAATTATAAAAATAATTAATTAAAATAATTATAATAATATAATATAAAATATGGATATAAATATACAATATAAATATAATATAAATTATTATAATAATTATTCTTATAAATATTTATAAATTATATATTTTTTTAAACTTGTTCTCGGGTTAAGAAGAACCCGGTTTTCCATCATAACCACGGACTAAGTCAAGTGACTGATGCGATTAGAATATAGGTAGTTAAATTAATACGATGTATGAAATCATTTTCGATGATGTTTTAGATACAAAATTAGGAGCAGGGTGTAGTTTGCTGGTGGTCTTTTACCGCTGCTATGCTTACACAGCGGCCTTGAGTGATGGAGGTGACAGAAGTCGACTCTGGATGCTTTCTTAGAGCTACCATGATAAATTAGATTATTATTATTAGTATTATTTAATTGATTATTTTAATTCATTATTATTATAATTAATTAAAATAAATAACATATTTAATATAATTATTTAATTGAATTGGAAAATTCAAATTTGATTGAAATTTGTGAATTTTGACTCCCCACCCCCTGTTTTTGTAAAATGCCCACGTTGTGAGACCACCTAAACCCGAAAAACAGGTAGATTTTTAGTCTTTTGGCGCGATAACTTTCGAAAAAATTGGTCAAGTTTGTTAGCTAGCCATTTTCGATAAAAATTCAAAAACTTTAAGCATTTAAAAATTTTTTGAAACCACTGTTCTTCAGAATTTGAAAATTCTATGTACGTCTGTTCATAGTATTCTAAAAGACGAAAAATTTTTCCTAATGACTTTTTTCGATAAAAAAAAATTACAACACGGAGAAAAATGGTTCGAGAAACTTTACCAAACTCAGTTGGGTAAACTTGGGACATATGGACACTTCGATAAAGTTTCATTTCTAGTTCGTTAAAACGAAATTCGGTGATACTTCATTCACAAATATGAGAGTGTGAAAAATTGATAGGAATATCTTCCGAACTATAATTTAATTAATACCGTACTTCGTAGTTAAAATTGTAATGCATATAAATCTAAAATATATGAAACGTTAGATAAAGATTACTGAACAGTTGGGTAAAACGCGGTCGAGGGCTCGGTAGAAAATGTGAGTGGGTTTACAGAAAAGGCATGAAGGAATCACGGACGCTCGAGAAACTTTGACCCACAGTTTGGTAAACCGTAAAGTTCTGAGGATAAAAAAAAACTCTTATATTTGTATACAAAATGTTTGGTTTATTTGTACTTTGCAACTACTTACTACTACTACCGGTTCGAATTTAAACATATCCTTTCATCACAATGTCAGGTAGAATTTTAGAGAAGTAGTTATTTGCATAATTATTTATGTTTTTGCATCTGCTTTAGGCAAAATACTTAATTTGAATTCCATTTTAAATTACAAAATAAAATTGTAAAAGACCGTTCAAGGAGTAGAATGAGCTTTTGTAAATTTTAATTGAATGAAAATCATAAGACTTTTGCCTACAGCGAATTGTGCTTTTTGAATATTCATTACTCTTAAGCAATTAAATTAAAACTTTCAAATGATCTAATAAATTATTGAAAATATTACACATATTTTATATCAGTACATTTCGCTGGATTAAAAAAAATAAATAAAAAATCAGAACATTTCGAAGAAGACTTCAAATTTATTTAAAATGTAGGGTTGTGTGAGTTTTTAAAAATTGGGAATTAGCATTTTTAAACAAAAATCATCAAGATTTCCGATTATTAACAATTTTAGGTTCGGTTGACGTTTTATACCAAAAACTGGTATTTTAAAACAAAAATTCATATAGTTCAAATAGGATAACAAATTTTTAAACAGTTTCAAGTTTCAAAATCGGTCATCTTGCAGAAAAGTCATTGGATTTTGAAGAAGATTTACAATTCTGAATAATTTCCTTTGATGTTATGTTTGTGTTTTTCGTTGGTATTTATTGGTATTTTTAATATAAATGCATTGTATTTCAAAGAATATGTAACATTTTTCAACAACTATAGGTTATGTTGACGTGTTTCATCTGAAATCGATATTTTTCACAAAAATCATTCAATTTAAATCCAATGGCTTTGTTTAAAATAAATTATATTTCAAACATTTCCAAGAAGATTCAGAACTTTTTAACCATTTCAGGTAATGTTGGTGTTTTATATTAAAAATCGGTGTATCATTCAAGGGTTAAATACTAAATGCCAACGAGGACTATAAATAGGTTTAAAATTTAACACCTTATTCATAATTAAAAAAATGGTAAATATTTTTGATGTGCTTAATACTTGTATATGGTCCTGCAAGATTAGGGAGGTGGTGGGAGATGCCGGGCGACTGCGATTCGACTTTCGGTTTACTGAACTGTCGATTAAAGTCCACACCGGATAAAGAATCATACAATTTGGAGGAAATAATAACATATCCAAGAACATGTTTTTTCTAGAATTCATTTAAAACTTTACCAAATTTTCGAGTAAATAATACATTTTTTACTTGGAAAGATTTACCGAAATTTGTCATTCTATAACAGATTTTAAGGGAATCATTAACATTGCATAATTTAAAGTTTGCTTGATTTTACATTTGCAAACTTTACTTAACTGATATGAAATTTCATCCAATTTTTCCTCAGTCTATGACAGAATAGTTTTTAATAATTACACCACGTGCATTAATGTTTACTTTTGAAAATCTTTACTGCATATTTGGAAACTTTAATCTGCGGTATTAGACTTTGCCGAACTGCCATGTATTATTTAACCTTTTGTACGTCACAAATTATTACAATAATGTCAAACATTCTCCTTTTGGTCGATATATCCCAATTGTACTCAAAAACTTGGTAAAGTTTCCTAACCAGATTTTCTCCGCGTATATTCATTTTAAACTAACCTATTCTCTTGTTTCAACCAAAACGGTTATTTCACTTGAAGAAATATAAAGGTCAAATAAAAAATTATATTTCTTTAATTTAAAAATTTTTTTCCTTCTAGGCAATCATTATTTCTTTAGATGGAAGAAACTTTTGGTTAGAAGCAACGAAATATTTCTTTAATTTTAAGAAATTTCCCGTTTAAATTAACGAAATATTTCTTTGAATCAAATTTAAAAAATTACCAAAAAAATTTCTTTAAATCAAACAAATGTTTCTTTGACCGTATATCAATACTAGAATTTCTTTTATTTAAAGAAAGTTTCTTTGATTCAACAAATATTTTTTCTGGATGTATACTGTATGAGTACTAAATAGAATCTTTTTGAATCCACACGGAGAAAAAACACATTTTGGTAAGTTCCGTCCGAAACGTGAAAATGTGTAATAATGTAAAGGCATTAGGCAATACTCTCATGCTCTCATGAAAACCCTTTCAAGAGATACGAATCGATTATTAATTTGTTATTTCAACCCCCCTCCCCTCTCAGCGCCTTTCATGGTGCCGAAAAAAATACCCCATACAAGTAAAGTACAGATTTTGCGGATTATTGCCCTTAATTCTTACTGTTTTCTCATGTTTTTTTCATAGATTCAAAAAATGAATAAATTACCAGATTTGATGAATTTTTAAATTAATTTTTAATTGTTTCATTCATTTTTTTCAAGTTCACAATTATATTTTCATAGAATATCGTGAATTAAAGATATTTTATGAATTCTATGGCCCATTAACAGAGCTTGGAGAGTGTATATTTTTATTTCAATTGTTTGTATGTTGTTTAAATAATTTATATATTTTTTATATATAACTTTTTAACGGATAACTTCTTTCTCTTGCAAGTTTTATTTGTTTGAATTTATTACCTTGTAATATCGCGAATAAGTGGTATTTTCTGAATGCTTTGGCATAATTGATGAATGTGAAGATAGAAATTTGTTATACTACTACTTTTTCAATAAGTTTTACTATTCCTAAATTAGATCATTTAAATTAATTAGAATAATTGGCAATATTATGAGATCATACATTGTTTAAACAATAAAAACTGACTTGGAAAAAGTCAGATTTCCGCAAAACTTTGAAAATTGTTGAAAAACTAGCAAGAAAGTTTTTTCCATTGAATAGTTTGATCTAAACAGAAATAAATAATTCAAACAATAAAAAAACTATTGAAATAAAAATATACACTTTCCAAGTTCATTGAATAGACCAAAGAATTTATAAAATACCCTTAATTCGTGATGCTCTATGGAAATAAAATTGTTGAAGTGAAAAGAAATTGTTTAAAAAATTAAAAATTAAAAATTAATTAGCAAATACACAAAATCTTGTAATTTATTTATTTATAAGGATCTATAACAAAACAGTCATAATTAGGGGTAATATTTGGGGCACTATGAAATCGTCTCGGGGGGAGGGGGGGTAAATAAAAATTAATGATGGACTCGTATTCCTTGAAGAGTTTTATTGAGATCGTGAAAGTATTGCCTATACTTTATTATACATTTTCACGTTTTGGACAGAATTTACAAAAATGTATTTTTCTCCAGGTTATTTTTATGGAAAACTTCAGCGGGTGGGCATATAAAAAAACACGCATTCAATTTTTTTGTGAACCTAACAAGATGGGTAGGGGGGTGCCACAAAAAATTCAAAACTTTTGTTTTTTGGACCATTCTCATCTTCATAATAAAATCCGACAAATTAAATGGATTTATTCAGGATTTATTTGTCCACTCATGTTGCTCCACAAAAAATTTTGTTTAGTTTCGCAGAGCCACATGCATTGGCGGTATAAGGGCGAATTTCCAACTGTCTCCGCTTCGAGAAGCAAAACGGTGGGCATGATACCTCGAAAAAATGGTCTGAAACCAAAAAACCGAATAGATTTAGAAAGACCAAACTTATAGCTACTAGGTGAACGACAAAAAGAAAAAACAAACATTCTTTAAAAAATTGTAGACAAAAAGCGGAGTTTCATTTTTGTCCCTGAAATTTGCTCTTTTTTGTTTAAACAAAATCATTTTTAAACGAAAATTTTCAGTTTGCAGTGGCTCCCCCAGAAATTACACTTATTAACAGGTTAAAAATGCAAGAACAAGCCCATTGGATTTATAGGTTTTGAGTTATCGTGTCCGCCAATTTGAAAAACATAGTTTTGAGATTAACGTTGACGCTCGGGCGCCGTACTTTCATGCGCAAACAAGCTATAGATGGAGCTATGATTCAGTAGATGCCCGATTTGTACAATAGTACAAAAAAATCTTATCTTTTTCTAACGAACTAGCCTAATCAAAGCTACACATGGAAAATAAATTTTTCGGCTGCTTGGTGCCGTGAGTAGGGCGGCCAATGGGGCTCGGGAACGACACAAAGACTCCAGGAGGCTATTCTGGAGACCCAACACTAGCGTTAGAGATAAAAATAATATTTTTTTGACCCTCTATACCAAACGAGCTCCTTAAGGAGAGAAGACTAAGATGCATAGGACATCCAATTATTTTAAAGATTTCGGGGAATTTTTAAATGTCAATGGATTTTACCATATTTTAAAATATTTCAAAGAATTTAATGGCCTTAAATATATTTTCAAAGGTATCAAGGGAGTTCCAGATATTCCAAAAGGTTTTTGTATGGATTTTCATTTAATTTTAAGAGATTTTAAAGATATTAAGGGAATTCACAGTTTTTTACTGTGTAAAGTTTATTTGGGCAGAATCTCTATTTTTGTTTACTTTCATATGAGATTATGAACAGTCTAAAATAATCGTTCCTTTCTACATATTCTCTACGTTTTACATTATTTCCTTAAATAGTTTTGTATTATTCATTTTCATGTTGATTATCCTATAATTTTTGTAAATATAATGATTTTCTAAAATGAATTTCATATATAATCCATGGAATCTTTTGCCATCCCATGCAATATTTTGCAATCTTTTGCTATCCCATGCAATCTTACAATCTTGCAATCTAGTATACGCCAAAAATCCGAGTAATTAACCCCTCGTATTTAATTTTTCTTTCTTTTGCGAATATGTCACAGAGCAGAGGTTTTAGCTCACCATGAGATCACTCAAAGTGACTTGCACTACTTACACTTTCTAACTCATACTTGACTGACACATGGGCAGACTCGACATACCATAACTACCCACGAACGACGATGTACTTTGTACATAATTATGAAAGTGCATCTCTCTCTGTAAACACAGTGCGTTGGTAGACACCCAAGTCGACAGATAGATCAAAATGTAACCGGAGAGAGTGAAACAATGCTGACAATGACAGGTCTAACCTGTTCTGAATAGTAAGTCAGATTTTTCATAATTTGCTGATCATAACAATGAGTAAACAGCTTTTTCCTAATGAGTAAATATTATGAACACGTCAGCGGAATCCACATTATAATTTATCAATGGAAAACAGTAGTCGTACAATTTAATTACCAGATTTTTAATGTACACTGGAACCTAGATTTATGCACGGTTTTGAGCATGGTCCGTAGTGGCCTTCAACAAAAATCCACTTCAAATCCCATTTACGTGCGGTTTCGGGGATGTTCCTAAATGGCCCTTATGAAAAAGAAGTATTGGTAAGTATAGGATCCAGTACTTTTTTCGCGAAAAAGTATTGGATTTCCAATACTTATCCGCGAAAAAAGTATTAGATCCAATAATTACCAATACTTCTTTTTCTTAAGGGGACCTTCACTTAAATCGAACATAACATTCGCTCGCTTCGAAGTTAAACAAGCAGGGCCGCATGAATCATTTCTATTGGATTTAGAAGCATGACACAACCCGATGAAACTAACGCACTGAGAGTGCGGGCGGCCCTCATACAGAGAATAGCAATTCCGAGAACAGCAATTCTAGGAACGCACAAATCCAGTTTACGGAAATCCAGATTCCAGCGTATATGTAAAAAAGGTTAAATGATAATTGGAAATGTGTAAATTGATTAATCCTATAGATTTTTGATGAAATATCAATGAATAGAGCCAAGTACATATTTTATGACATATAAATTATATATCACATAGGGATTTAATAAACTTTTCTTTGAAAACGAGAATCTTTTAAATTGTTTCCGAAATACAACCTCTGAAACTTTTAAATCCAAAAATTGTACTTTTTCCTCGCCATTGCGGTGGGCTCAGACATAAAAATTTGTGTACATACTTAGAATGATAATACTATTTATACTATAAATATAAACTCCTCGTGCTAAATGTCACTATAATAAAAGAAAAAATAATAATTGAAATAAACTAAATTTATGTTTAAACAAAGAAAAAATCAATTCATAAAAGCTCACCTCATAGTTTTTGCTCCAGACCTCAATCATGCTGCACCTGAAAATGCAAACCAAATTCGTTAGACCCCGAAAGCCATATCAAATATAATAGCAGGGTAAAGAAAGAAATATTCACTTGAGCTTTTTGGAAAATCGAAAAACCAGCATTATGTACGACATCCTAAAATATAATACAAGGAAATTAAGGATGGCCGCAAAAATTCATTCTTAAAATTCTATCAATGTTCCCTGATTCTTCCCTGATCAATTTTTTATTTGCCCTGACCATTAATACTCAAAGTCCAGCATTTCAATCTTATAACATTTTTAACATTTATTCCTTTATAAACAAAATAAAACAATTTCAGATTGAAATTTTCAAATTGATTAATTTACTTCAACCAAAATAGATTACTTTTTTACCTTAAAAGATGAATTTTCAATCCAGTAGGACCAATTTTCAACAAAACAGTTAAATTTTCGACCAAAATAGATGACTTCTTAACGAAACTAACAAGAAAACATGATTTTTCAATCGAAAAGGAAGCATTTTCTGTTCAAATAGACGAGTATTCAACAAGAAAAGTTGAATTTTTGACCAAATACTTGAACTTTCTACCTACAAAGATGAATTTTCAATCAAATAGTCGAATTTTCAAAACAAAAATAATAAACTTCAACCAAAAACAGTTGCATTTTCAATCAAACAGTTGAATATTCAACAAAAAATTAAATTTCAACCGACTGGTAGAATTTTTATTCAAAAAAGATTAAACTTTAACCAAAAGCGTGTGCATTTTCAACCAAATAGTTCAATTTCCAAGTTGGTGTTTAAACAAACGAAAATATTTTTCAACAAAAGGAAAACGAATTTCCAACAAAATAGTTAAATTTCCAACCAAAAAGTTTAATTTTTGATAAAATAATTCAATTTTTCACCTTATACTTGAATTTTTAACCTGCAAATATGAATTCTCAAGCAAAAATGTATTAGTTGATATTTCAAGCAAAAAAACATGAAATTTCTATCAAAAGAGATGAATTTTAAACCAAAAGACCCATTTTTATCCAAGGAGATTAATTTTATACCAGAAATAAAGACTAATTTTCAAGCAAATAGTTACGTTTCTAGTAAAAAAAGATCAATTTTTAACAAAAAATAGAAAAGTCACATTTTAGGTTTAAAAAATTAATTACAAACGAAAAAAGGAATTTTCAACAAAATAGTTACATTTTTATCCAAAGAGATAAAACTTCAAACAAAAAAATACGTTTTTAATGATGTAGTTCAACTTTTACCAAAGTAGTTCAATTTTCAATCAAAAAAGATCAATTTTCAACAAATAATGTAAAAGTAGATATTTCAACATAAAAGGATTTTAATTTTAGATAAAAAACAGTTGAATTCAACGAAAAAAAAACGAATTTTCAACAAAATAGTTGAAACCTCTTACAAAGACCATTAATTTTTAAACAAACAGTTGTATTTTTACCAAAAACAGATAAAATTTCTATTAAAACAAATGAATTTTCAAACCAAAAAGACGAATTTTTAAAAATATAGTTGAATTTTCTACCAAGAAAGATATCAGTTGAATTTCCAACAAAAAGTTAATTTTCTACCAAAACAGAAGCAACTGAAAAAAAGATAAATAAATAAGAGGAAAATGAATTGCTCATAAAAATATTATATCCGGGTGGCCGCAAAACTTCATTTTCCAAATTTCCTCATTTTTGCCTGACCAATTTTTTATTCTCTCTGATCATTAATATTTAAAGACCAGAATCTTAATCTTGTAACATTTTTGGCATAGAATCTTTTATGTGCGGAATAAAACAATTTGAAATTAAAATTTCAAATTTATTATCCTTGATTGTTATTTAAAGTGCCTCGTATAGAAATTCCTTGACTTTTGCCAAATTTATTTCAAAATCTCTTACTTTTTCCTGACTTTCCCAAACCAATGAAATTCCCTGACTTTTCTCTGATTACTAGGTTTTCCCTGGCCTACGGCCACTCTGAAATTAATGTTATTCATATGTTAATGGTTAGAAATTTAATTTTAATATTCAGTCACTTCAAAACTTCATTTTCAAAATTGCCTGAGTTTTCGCAGGCCAATTTTTCATTATCCTTGGCCATTATTATTTAAAGAACATAATTCTAATCTTGTAACATAATGAATACATATAGGATCTTTTATAAATGGAATAAAATAATGTTTTGAATTATAAATTCATTATTCTTGATAGTATTTAAAGTAAAAAATAAAAAAATGGTACCAGTTAGAATGGTAAAATTACCAACAAAAAATTGGTGCGTTTTACTACTCTGATTATGGGGTAAATACCACTTGCATGTTAGAAGTTCCAAACAATCTTGTAACTTTACCACTTTAAGACTGACACTAGCAAGGCGTTGTAGAAGTACAGTTTCTGCTTGTGAATCTGTGACTTTCAGAGTAGGTAATAAATGGACCTACTTTCAGAGTGGTGAATTTTTTGACGCTGGTAAAAGTACAGAAACTGTTAAAAATTCCTTTTTCCAACGTAATCTCACGTCTTGAAATTTGATAATTGATAACGCGGGGTACTTGCACAGCTCTTAACGTAGTATAAGTACAAGTAATTGTAAAGTTTCAAAGTTACGGAGAATAATGAAAAAAATGGTAAAATTATAATTATTTGTCAAAGAGTGTTTCAGAACGGTATAAATTATGGAAAAATTTATTTACAAAATTGATAAAAAATATAGTTAAAAGATGCATTCAAACAAATAAATTTATTTATTTATATTCGTATATATGTCAATTTCTTTTTTTGATAATTTCGTAGTATACCACCATTCACATTTCTCATGTAGGTGCTAAAGTTACCACGTTGAATAAAAACACGAATATTTTTGTTTAGAATGCCACCACCTACATATTCTTAATGTTCATAATGCATTGTAATTTTACAGAATCTGTCTGTAAACTTGCATAACCTAAAATTTGAATTCCATACCAAGAAACTTTCCTGACTTTTCTTCGATTTGAAGTTTTTACTGACCTGCTGTCACCCTGGATATATAAAATTTTGAATCCAGAATTAAAAAGAAAAAAATTCAAATTTAATTTTTTTAGTTTTCTACTCTGATACTCTGAACCTTCAACTTTCTTTAAATTTCTCAAGTTGTAAGGCGTATATTTATAGGATTGTATATCAAGACATTTCACTCGAGCGAACAAACACGGGTGCATACATAAAGTGACGCTTGTTCATCGTTGTAACAAGTTTGAATTGCGGATGGCGGGTAAATGCTCCCGATGCACTTTTATCGCAGATCGTTTAACTCCAAGATTTTGGTTTGTGAAGATAAATAAGGCGTTAAAGCTCACGTTCAACGTGCTTTTTATATCGGGGGTTTAAATATCTTCACAAAAAGGAGCAAAAATAAAGCTTCATTCATCAAATAAACCTATCAATCCCCCTACAAAGAACGTTCTTTTCAAACATAAAAATAAAATTAAATCCTGCACTGCTATTTCAAATTGGAAACCAGTCAATTTCAACCATTTTTAAACATCTACCATTTTCAGACCAGTCAAAGTCCACTGCAATGAAATTAAATAACGAATGTAAAGTCCCTTACAATTACATTCTAATATTGAATCCTTTTAAAAAATCAGTTTCAATGACTTTGTGTAGCTTTTTGAACGGGGTGATTGCTAGAGAGATTGATCGGCGACCCGTGTCGGAGCGGTGTTGCGGGACGAATATGTTACTTAAATAAGCAACATAGGAATTCTACATTGATCTTAAATTTATAGCTCTCCCTTTATAGTTTATACCTCCTCCTACACTTCTCTTTCTCACTTTTCTATATTGAATAGGGTTGTTTCCAAAGTCAGATATCACTTTTCCAATTATTGGATCTTATAGTTTATAAAATTCTAATTTTA
>JAABKJ010008669.1:0-11392 GCA_011634705.1 Andricus grossulariae | reverse complement strand
AAAATTAATTTTTCAAAATTAAATATCATTTAAATTTTCCCAGGAATCTTAACATAACTTTTTTATTCTCTTGAAATTTTTCAAAATTCTTAAAAAATTTCTTTTTTTAAAATCTTCCAAAATCTACATTTTGTTTTAAATTTCTCTAAATCGTTACAGCTTTTAAATTATTTTGGAAAATTTTTCCAAACTTCTTAATATATTTTTAAATAAGTAGAATTTTTCCTTTTTTTCAAAATTCTGCAAAATGAAAAAATTGCTTAAAATCTTCCAGAGACTTTTCTGACATTTTTGGAAATCTTATGAAATGTTTTGAAATCTTGTTCAGTGTTATCTTAAAATTAATTTATCAAAATAAAAAATCATTTAAATTTTACCATTTTCATAATCTATATTTCGTTTGGAATTTTTTTAAATCGTTTTAAATTTATATATTATAATTCAGATTCTTGAACATAATTTTTGATATCTTTTGGAATATTTTATTAAAATAACTTTTGAAAATAAAAAAAAATAAAAACATTTTAAATTTCCTATGAAGCTTTATACATTTTTTTCTTCGAAATCTTTAAAACTTGATTTTTTTTTAATTTTATTAAATCTTTGCAAAAATTCTTAAAATTTCCATAACTAACACGAATTTTTTCTAAAATTTTGGAATCTTGCAAAATTGAAAAATTTGGATTCAAAATTTTCCGCATTATTTTTCGAAATTTTATAAAATCATTTTATATCCTGCAAAATAAAAATATTTTACCAACAAATTTTTCAGATTATGGTTCGTCAGTTTTCGAAATCTTCAGAAATCTTTTTAAATGTTCTCTTAAAATAATTTACCAAATAAAACATTATTCAAATCTTCCCAGAAATTTTAAGAAGATTTTTTTTATTCTCTTGGAAACCTTCAAAAGTTTAAAAAACCTTTTTTCTTAATTTTCTCTTAGAATGAAGTTAGAAAGTCGCGTTTTTCTTCGAATTTTATAATTAGGGTGAGATGATAAATAATTCCAGTTAACAAAAATAATGGTTTAAACAATTTATTTTTGTTTATAACTATCTTCTCTCAGATAATTGTTAGAAAGGTGCAGTTTTTTCTTGAATTTATAACTTTGCTTTGGCTTTTTAGTTATGAACAAATAATAGATAAACAAGAGAGAATAACTTTTTAAACAATCTTTCTTTTTGTGAACACATTTTTCTGAAATAAAACAGATATTTGAAATATTTTTTAAGTTTCAACATGGATCATATTATAAATGTAAATTTTCCTTGCAGTAGTTACTGTTAACTTGATTTAATTATTACCTTACTATAATTTGAAAGTGGACCAAAAGTGGAAAATTTTAGAATAAACTGCAACTTTCTAGAATTATTCTAAGAGATTATTATTTATATTAAATTGTTTAAACAATTATTTCTGTTGAATTTAATTGATTATTGCCTTTCTCTAACTAAAAAGTTGAAAAGTTCAGATAAAACCGCGACTTTTTAACTCTATTCAAGATAAAATGGCTATAAAGAATAATAAATTGGTTAAACAAATTATTTAAACATTAAATTATCAGTTTTAAATCATATTTGAGGGTCAAACTCGTTTTGATTTATAAATATTTTACCTGTAGATACTTGGGTGAGATAATTGATCTGGTCACTTAGTTTGGTTTCAACAGTACTAAGTGATTTTAAAAATTGATGAGTGTGTCCTTCGGCTTGTTTCAGGCTCGATTTCTCTTTACTCAATTCCATAAAAGCTTGGCCTGCACTTTGCAAGATGGTAAAAATGTCCTTTTCGATTGATTCGAGGATCGAAATTCTTTCCATTGGCGGTGTCATCTCGAAAGAACAAATTTAAATCTGTAATTAAAGATTTTTAAGAAGTCTTTAGTCGAAAGATATAAACGAAAAAATATCTATATATATATAATGATTTTCCTATAAAGAATTTCTTATAATTAATTAATTTAATTAAATAATTAAAGGAAGTGATGCAAAAAATAGAGCAACTAGAAATGAATGATTTATTATTTCAAGGAATTTTACAGGATTCCAAGAGATAAAAGATTTTCGGGGATTTCAAAAGATTTTAAGATCGATTTTAACGAATTTCAAGGAATTTATTGAGATTTCAACAATTTCTAGGGAGTTGAACCGGTTTTTAAAATTACTTTCATGAATTTAATTTATATTCTAGGGTTTCCAAACGATTTCTGCTTTTTTAAATGGATTTTTACGATTTCAAGGGATACAAAAGAATTTAAACAATTTCAAAGGATTCAAAGATTTCAAGTTATTTAAAAAGATTCCGAAGAATTTCAAGAGATTTCCAAAATCTCAAGGAATGTCAAAGAATTTTTTAGGATTTTCAAAGATTTCAAGGAGAACTTCTAGAAAACTTTAGGAAATTAAAAGAGGGTTAGTACATAAGCGATTTTAACAGATTTAAAAGATATGGGTTTAAAAATATTTCCAAACTTATCAAGGAATTTCAAGAGGTTCCAAAGGATTTTTATGGACTTGAATAAAATTTCAAGCGATTATCTTTTAAAGAATTTCAAAAGATTTAATTCATATTCTATAGACTTTAAATAATTTCTACTTATTTTAATGAATATTTATGATTTATAAAGATTAGGATTTCAATGAATTTGTAGAGAACTTTAGAGAATAAAAGAAATTTTATTTCAAGGGATTTTTACGGATTTCAATGAACAATTTCAAGGGATATGAAAAAATTAAAAAAACTTTCAAAGGATTTTAAGTTACTTTCAAAGATTCCAAAGAATTTCAAGAGATATAAGAAATTTCAAGGCATGTCGAAGAATTTTGTAGGGTTTCCAAAAATTTCAAGGAATTTCGAAGAAACTCACAATGTTAATTTATATTTTAGGGTTCTTAAATGATTTCTACGTATTTTAGTGGATTTCAAGGAATTTCTTGAGAACTTTAGGGAATAAATTTAATTTATTTTCAGGGGATTCAAACGATTTCTGACTATTTCAAAGATTCCAAAGGAACTGAAAAAAGGAAAAATATTGCAAAGGATTTCAAAGAATTTTGTAGAGTTTCGAAAGACTTTAAGCTGGATTTTAAGGAATTTCACAAGATTTAAAGGATTTTATTGAATCTCCAAGAATTAAAAAAATTATTTCTACTTATTTTATTGAATTTTGAAGACTTGCAAAGATTTTACGGATATCAGCAAATTTCTAGAGAACTTTAGGGAATAAAAGAAATTTGATTTTGAAGGATATGACAAAATTTTAAAAACTTTCAAAGCATTAAAGATTTTAAGTTATTTTAAATGATTTCAAAGAATTTCAAAAGATTTAAAAAATCAAGGCATTTCAACGAATTTTGTAGGATTTCCAAAGATTTCAAGGAATTTAAAAAAATTTCAAAAGATTTAATTTATATTCTAGGAATTTTAAATGATTTCTACTTATCTAAATGGATTTTTACGATTTACAAAGATTAGGATTTCAACGAATTTCTAGAGAACTTTAGAGAATAAAAGAAATTTTATTTTAAGGGATTTCTACGGATTTCAAGGGATATGAAAAGAAAACTTTCCAAGGATTTTATAGATTTTTAGTTATTTTAAAAGATTCCAAAGAATTTCAAGAGATTAAAAATTTTTCAAAGAAGTTTGTAGGGTTTCCAAAAATTTCATGGAATTTAAAAGAATTTTAAAGGATTTCATTTATATTTTAGGGATTTTAAACGATTTTTACTTATTTTAATGGATTTTTTGGACCTCCAAAGATTTTAAGGGTTTCCACGAATTTCTAGAGAACTTTAGGGAATGAAAGAAATTTGTTTCAAGAGATATGAAAGAACTCAAAACCTTTCAAAGGATTTTAAAGATTTTCAGTTACTTGAAAATATTCCAAAGAATTTTAACAGATTTGAAAAATTTCCAAGAATTTTGTACGGTTTTCAAAGATTTCAAGAAATTTCAAAGAATGTCAAAAGATTTATTTTATATTCTAGGGATTTTAAATTATTTCTACTAATTTTGATAGATTTTTTACGATTTAGAAAGATTTTAAGGATTTCAACGAATTTCTTGAGAACTTTCAGGAATACAAGGAATTTTATTTCAAGGAGAATTTTACAGATTTCAAGGGATATGAAAAAATAAAAAAAAGTTCAAAAGATTTTTAAGATTTTCAAGAATTTCAAGAGATTTAACAAATTTTATGGAATTTTAAAGAATTTCTGAAGAGTTTCAGGTCGATTATAAAGAATTTCACAAAATTTAAGGGATTTTATTGAATCTCCAATGATTCAAAAAATTTCTAGGGTGTTGAACGGGGTTTTTTTTTTTAGAGAATTTTAATGACATTTTTTTAAATGTATATATTAGTAATTTTAAATAAATCCTACCTATTTTAATGCATTTTTAAAATTTCCAAAAATTTTACGGATTTTAACGAATTTCTAGAGAATCATAGAAAATAAAAAACATTTTATTTTAAGGGATATGAAATTTTTTTAAAACTTTCAAAGCATTTTAAAGATTTTAAGTTATTTTAAAAGATTCCAAAGAAAGAATTTCGCAAAAATTAATTTATATTCTAGGGATTTCAAATAATTTCTACTTATTTTAATGGATTTTTAAGATTTCCAAAAACATTCAGGATTTCAACGAATTTCTAGAGAACTTTAGGAAATAAAATAAATTTTGTTTTAAGGGATTACTACTGATTTCAAAGATTTTAAGTTATATGAAAAAATAAAACAAATTTCTAAGGATTTTAAAGATTTTAAGTTATTTTAAAAGAATTTAAAAAATTTCAAGAGATTTAAACAATTTCAAAGAATTTTCAAGGCTTTCTAAAGATTTCAAGGAATTTTAAAGAATTTCAAAAGATTTAATTTATATTCTAGGGATTTTAAATTATTTCTACTAATTTTAATGGATTTTTAAAATTTCCAAAGATTTTACGGATTTCAATGAATTTCTAGAGAATCTTAGAAAATAAAAGATATTTTATTTCAAGGGATATGAAATTTTTTTTAAACTTTCAAAGCATTTTAAAGATTTTAAGTTAGCTTAAAAGATTTTAAAAAATTTCAAGAGATTTATACAATTTCGAAGAATTTTCTAGGATTTCCAAAGATTTCAAGTAATTTTGAAGAATTTCAAAAGATTTAATTTATATTCGAGGGATTTTAAATTATTTATACTTTTTTTAATGGATTTTTAAGATTTGCAAACATTTTCAGGATTTCAACAAATTTCTAGAGAACTTTAGGGGAAAAAAGGGATTTTTTTTCAAGGGATTTCTACGGATTTCAAAGATTTTAGGTGCTATGAAAAAATAAAACAAATTTCTCAGGATTTTAAAGATTTTAAGTTAGTTCAAAAGATTTAAAAAAATGTGAAGATATTTAAACAATTTCGAAGAATTTTCTAGGGTTTCCAAAGATTTCAAGTAATTTTAAAGAATTTTAAAAGATTTACAATGATTTATACTTTTTTAAATGGATTTTTAAGATTTTCAAACATTTTCAGGATCTCAACGAATTTCTGCAGAACTTTAGGGGAAAAAAGGAAATTTTTGTTCAAGTGATTTCTATGGATTTTAAACATTTTAAGTGATATCAAAAAATAAAACATACTTCTGAAGATTTTAAAGATTGTAAGTTATTTTAAAAGATTTCAAGTAATTTTAAGGAATTTCAAAAGATTTAATTTATATTCTAGGGATTTTAAATAATTTTTTATACTTTTTTAAATGGATTTTTAAGATTTTCAAACTTTTTCAGGATTTCAACGAATTTTTAGAGAACCTTAGGGGAAAAAAGGAAATTTTTTCAAAGGATTTCTACGGATTTCAAGTGATATGAAAAAATAAAACAAATTTTTAAGGATTTTAAAGATTTTTAGTTATTTTAAAATATTCCAATGAATTTTAAAGAATATCAGAAGATGTAATTTATATTCTAGAGGGTTTAAAATTATTTCTACTTACCTTAATGGAGTTCTATAGATTTTAAGGGATTTCAAGGAATTTCACAAGATTTAAAGGATTTTATTGAATCTCCAAGGATTACAAAAATTTCTAGGGAGTTGAACGTCTTTTTTTAGAGAACTTTACACTTGTAAAGCATTTACATATTTTAAGTTATTGCAAAAGATTCCAAAGAAAGAATTTCACAAGATTTCATTTATATTCTAGGGGTTTCAAATAATTTCTACTTATTTTGATGGATTTTTAAGATTTTCAAACATTTTCAGGATTTCAACGAATTTCTGCAGAACTTTAGGGGAAAAAAGGAAATTTTTGTTCAAGTGATTTCTATGGATTTTAAAAATTTTAAGTGATATCAAAAAATAAAACATACTTCTGAAGATTTTAAATATTGTAAGTTATTTTAAAAGATTTCAAGTAATTTCAAAGAATTTAAAAGAATCTAATTCATATTCTATAGATTTTAAATTATTTATACTTATTTTAATGGATTTTTACGATTTCCAAACGTTTTAAGGGTTTTAACGAATTTCTTGAGAACTTCAGAGAATCAATTAAATTTTTTTCAAGTTTAAAAATTAATTTTTAACACCAAAAAAATATTATTAAAGATTATAGTTTAATATTTAACGAAAGAAATGAATTTTCAACAAATAAAAATAAATAAATAAATGGAATAGTTAAACATTCAGTTAAAAATATTCATTATCAAACAAAAAAAATATATTTATTCAACATTATAGTTTAATTTTCAACGAAAGACATGAATTTTCAACTGAAAAATATAAATGAAAAATGGAATAGTTAAATATTCAGTTAAAAAAGTTAATTTTCAACAACAACAAAAATTTTAACTTGAGATCGAAGAGAATTCTATTTTATCATGAATAATTAAATAGATTAGTTGAGAATAAACCATACAAAAAAGCATTTATTCAACATTATAGTTTAATTTTCAACGAAAGAAATGGATTTTCAACTAACAAATATGAATAAAAAAAGGAATAGTTGAATATTCAGTTGAAAATGTCAATTTTCAACAACAACAAAATCTTAAACTTTAGATCGGAAAGAAATCTATTTTATCATGAATAATTAAATAGATTAATTGAGAATAAACCATACAAAAAAACCTTTATTCAACATTATAGTTTAATTTTCAACGAAAGAAATGGATTTTCAACTAAAAAATATAAAAAAGAAAATGGAATAGTTAAATATTCAGTTAAAAAAATTAATTTTCAACAACAAAAATTTATTCAAGATTATAGTTTAATTTTCAACGAAAGAAATGGATTTTCAACCAACAAATATAAATAAAAAAATTGAATAAATAAATATTCAGTTAAAAAAATTAATTTTCAAGAAGAAAACACATTTATTCAACATTATAGTTTAATTTTCAACAAAAGAAATGAATTTTCAAATAACAAATATAAATAAAAAAATAGAATAGTTAAATATTCAGTTAAAATGTTAATTTTAAATAATAAAAAACATTTATTCAACATTAAAGTGTAATTTTCAACGAAAGAAATGAAGTTTCAAGTAACAAATATAAATAAATAAAAAGAATAGTTAAATATTCAGTTAAAAAAGTTAATTTTAATTAATAAAAAACATTTATTCAACATTATAGTTTAATTTTCAACGAAAGAAATGAAATTTCAACTAACAAATATAAATAAAAACATGTAATAGTTAAATATTCAGTTAAAAAGGTTAATATTCAAACAAACAAAAAACGAATTCGGTAAAAGATCGGTAAATTTTCAACCAAAAATGGAATGGGATTTAATCAGATATATATAAAAAAAATTTTCGTAGCCGAACTTCATGACCAAAATACTAATTATTTTTTTAAGGCTTGGAGATTCAACAAAATGCTTCAAATCTTGTGAAATTCCTTGAAAACTGTTAAAATCGAGCTTAAAATCTTCAGAAATCATACAAAATTCTTTAAAATTTATTAATTTTCTAGTATAAAAGCTCAAATAAAAAAATGAAAAGGATCTCCACCGATCTTATATTAAACTTAATTTACATTTACAACAAACTTTTTAATGCAAAAACCTAGCATATAACATCAGAAGATAAACAAAAACATCTAGTATTTTCCAATAATTGAGGTTAGGTCTATAGCGTCTTTATCAATTTCTTTAATCTGTTACAATAAATCACACCAATTCTTTGAGAATTTATAGTTCAATATTTATCTATACTTACCGGAATGAAACAATTATGAACAAATATTCAATGAAATAATTGAAAAGAATGCTCGAGAGTCGACACGTTTTGACAGTTCTCCAATTATGGAGGATCCACATGTACTTTTTCCAATCAACCACGTTTTCAATCAATAAAATGTTCATTTTCACCAATTTCTTTCCAAGTGGCGACATTCAACTTAGAAAAGCCGAAACCTTATTGGATCATTTCTCCTTATTCTGGATAGAGATTGGCTCTTTAAAAAAGATGCCTTATTTCCCCTCCCTGCTTCAATTAGGTATTTTCCTGCGTGACGTCACTTAACAAGATGTCTGCATTCCGAGGGTGAGATAGGTGGCGCTAGCTACTTGAGTCAAAGCGCGAAAATTCAAACTGGATAAATGAAAATTTTCTTTTTTTTACACAAATTTATAATGAGAGTTTATTGTTTATTTATAAAACAAAATGAATATGTATGTCTCAAGTTTGAATCGAAAAAAATTTGATATTCTGATTACTGGTCAGTTTTTCTTGCGTAGTTTTGAATTTCACAAATATAACACTATTCATACTGAAAGTTACAAAGTACGCACTTTTATAACTCTCTCTATTCTTTACTTTCAACCAAAAATGGAATAGGTAAATTTTTAGATGAAAAATTGAATTTTCAACCCAAGAAATCAATTTTTAACTTCAAAGAATTAGTTTTCAGCAAAAAAAATTAAATTTCAACAAAACAGTTTTAATTTTCAACCGAATAAGATATTAATTTACGAACACAACAAAATAATATTGTACCATAAAAGATTAATTTTCTACAAAATACTGGAATTTTCTACAAAAAATGATCAATTTTTAACCAAAAATGGAATAGTTAAATCTTCAACCAATAAATATCGATTTTGAGACAAGTAATTTTTTACCAAAAAGAGGAATTGTCAAGCAAAAAAAATTAATTAAAAAAAAAACAACAACAATTTTCAACAGTATAGTTACATTTTTAACAAAAACGGTATGGCTACATTTTCAGTTAAAAAAACATTAATTTTCAACAACAAAAAATATTTATTTAACATGATACTTCAATTTTTAACGAAATAAATGAATTTCCACCGAAAAAAGATAAATGAAAAAAATGGTATTGTTAAATATTCAGGTAAGGCCATGTGACGAGTGGGTCACGTGACCGGCTTCCTACCTTACCAACACTTTTTTTATTTGTAAACTTATTTTCACACGAATAGCCACATCGAGTTGAAAATGTGGGATAATAGATACCAAGCACTAAGAAATGCGGCTCTCTGGTCCTAAACTTTTATAATTATGAAAAAAGTTTTTTTTTGTAAATAATTTTTGTTTTTTGTTTTTTTCATAATTATAAAAATTTAAGACTGGAGCTGAGTTTCTTAATGCTTCTTATTTATTATCACAAATTTTCAACTTGATGTTTCTATTTGTGTGGAATTAAGTTTAGAAATAAAAAAAAGTGTCGGTAAGGTAGGAAGCCGGTCACGTGACCAACTCGTCACATGGCCTTGAACAAATTATTTTGAATAGAAAGAAAAGGAGTTCCAACAGAATAGATAAATTTTCAATGAAAATAAATTAATCTTCAACCAAAAATATGAATTTTAAAACAATAAGAATAATTTTCTGCCAAAAGAACTAATCTTCAACTAAAACAAAATATATTCTCTACCAAAAAACCGAATTTTCAACAAAATAGTTAAATTTTCAAACAAAGAAATAAATTTTTTACAAAAATAAATAAAACTTTTAACAAAAAAAGATAAATTTTCAAGCCAAAGGAAAACTAATTTAAAAAAAAAAAACAGTTATATTTTTAGCAAAAGAAATCAGTTTTCAACCAAAAAGATTAATTTTTAACCAACAAGATTAATTTTTATCCAAAAGAGACAAATTTTCAATTAAACAAAATTTATTTAACATAATATTTGAATTTTCAACGAAAGAAATGAACTCTTAACTAAAAAAGAGAAATAAAAAAAAAATAAAATAGTTAAGTTATCAGTTAAAAATATTGATTTTCAACCAAAGAAAAAATCGAATTGCTAACCAAGGATGAAATAGTAAAATTTTCAACCAAACAAATGAATTTTCAATCAAAAAAAATAATTACAAAAAAAATTTGAACAAAATAAATAAATTTTCAATCAAACATGATATAGTTACCTTAACAGTTCAAAAATGAATTGTCAAAAAAAAAAGAATTTTCAATAAAAAATATGAATTTTCAAACCAATATTTTGTACCAAAAAGACGAATTTTTAATTGAAAAAAAAATTAATTTTCAACCAAAAAAGGAATTTTTAATAAAATGGTTAAATTTTCAACCAAAGAAATTAATTTATAAAATACATCAATTTTCAACCTCATAGCTGATTTTTCAACTAAAAAAGATCAATTTTTAACTAAAAATGGAATAGTTAAATTTTTCAATGAAAGAAGTGCATTTTGAACTAAACAGATGAATTAGAAAAAATGGGACAGTTAAATATCCAGTTAGAAAAAAATTAATTTTCAACAACAAAAAAAACGAATTTTCAAAACAATCGATAAATTTTCAAACATTTTCAAACAAGAATAATAATTTTCTACCCTACAGACGAATTTTCAACTAAAATTATGAATTTTAACAAAATTGTGAAATTTTCAAGAAAATAATTACATTTTTAAGGCCATGTGACGAGAGGGTCACGTGACCGGCTTCCTACCTTACCGACACTTTTGTTATTTGTAAACTTGTTTTCACACGAATAGCCACATCGAGTTGAAAATTTGGGATAATAAACAAGAAGCACTAAGAAATGAGGCTCTGTTCCTAAAATTTTGATAATCATGAAAAAAGCAAAAAAAAAAAAAAAAATTATTTACAAAAAAAAACTTTTTTCATGATTATAAAAATTTAGGACCAGATTCTTAGTACTTCTTATTTATTATCCCAAATTGTCAACTCGATGTGGCTATTCATGTGAAAATAAGTTTACAAATAGAGAAAGTGTCGGTAAGGTAGGGAGCCAGTTACGTGACCCACTCGTTACATGGCCTTAAGAAAAAAAAAACGAATTTTTAACAAAATAGGTAAATTTTCAACCAAAGAATTGAATTTTTGCTCAAATAAATGAGATTTTAAACAAGAAGAATATTTTTCTACGAAGAAGATGGATTTTTCATCACATTGTTGA
>JAABKJ010008668.1:0-11392 GCA_011634705.1 Andricus grossulariae | reverse complement strand
CAGAATAGATATAATTTTTTTGTTGAAAAGCCGTTCGAAAGCCTTTTAAATTTTGCGTTGAATGAACCCTAGTTGAAATAATTTGACCTTGTAGGCATTGAGTTATCACATGAGAAAGACAAGAATAACATTCCGATTTCATGTACGAAATGCTTTAAAAATCGGAATGTTATTTTTGTCTTTCTAATGTGATAACTCAATATCCACAAGGCCAAATTACTTCAACTAGGGTTCATTTAACGCAGAATTTAACAACCTTTCCAACGCTTTTTTCAAAATATTTTTATCTTCATTCTGGACGGCGCTATCACCTTTCAAAGTCAAGTCTAATTTTTAATAGGTCATCAGGTTAGTGGTCCGATACTATCCGTCGGTAGTGTATGAATTAAATTATAATACTAAACAAATATAACAAATTTAAAAAAATTTGCGGTTGCTAAAACAGTTTGTAACTCGAAAAAGGTTCGTCGTACCTAAAATGCAACAAATTGTCCAAAATTTTCTTAACACACACACAATCACACAATTTTTCTTTAATTCATGAAATTCTTGCTCGCACATTCGACCTTTAATATTTTCTCAATCAAAACGAGAGCACCATATGTACATTTTTTATAATTTATAATATGTATATTATATATAGGTATATAAAAACATGCAGTGTATTAGGTAGCAGCGCATATTAACGAACGCAGTTCGAAAAGTGTACTAAAAATTTTTATTTTCATTGGACTATTATTTGACTTTGGCTCTCAGACTTTGAGAGAACACTCAAAATTCGAGTCGGACGCCGGCGTCCTGAAGGTACTCGTTAGTTTTTTATTTTTTTTTTATTTTTCATATCAGGACACTGCAGCAAAAAAGTCCTATCTCGCGTTTTATAGGAAAAATTACGTATTTTGCGGAAGTAACTCGATATAATTTTACATTAAACCTTTTTCAAAAACGATTTCAATTACAGTATGAATGAGAATGCGTGATTCTCGGGTATTTATAGTTGACCGTTTTCATATGAAAATGTCACGGAATTTTTTGGGGATAAAATATATTGTTTTCTAAGGAAAAATATGAGACACGTTTTTTTTATTTTGCACTAATAATTTTTTTTCATTTCCTCAGGGCTACTTTTGAATGTTTAGGTAAATTTTGAAAAAAGTGCGAAAATTTGATTTAAAAAGTTGTATCGTGGGAACACAGTAACATAATTTAATTTTTTATGGCACAGTGTAAATTGACACTGTTAGAAATATTCTGAAATTTATAAACTTAAAAAGTTAGAAAAGTAAAGACAAATTTTATGAAATTTCATATACTTTTACGTAATGACACCTTAAATTTACAAAATTTGTAACTGAATTTTCCGAAAATTTTTATAAAATTACGAAAATCTAACGAGATTTTTGCAAATTAACCATAAATTTTAAAAAAGTTTCGTAATTAACTGTAAAAATAAAAATCCCGAATGTATAAGAATACCGAAAATATAATGATGGAAATAGAAAATTTCCGAAATTTTGAGTCAACAAAAAAAAAACTACTAAAAATGTTTATTAACTAAATTGAATTATTCAACAATTATTAAATTCCCGAAATAACATCATTTTCAAAATACAAAAATTTTGAATTGCCGTAAATTGGAACAACTGAAAAATTCCGAAAAATAAAATTCCAAAAATATAAAATTTTCGACATAAAAAATTCCCGAAATTATAGATGCTGAATAATAAAAATCCCAAATTCGAAAATCCCTGCAATAATAAAATTCCCGGATAGTTAATTATATTACCGAATTAGAAAATTCCTGAATAATAAAAGTCCGGGCAAAAAAATTGCCGAACGATAAAAAATCCGAGGTTGTAAAATTTCTGAAAATAAGAAGTTCCCCATTTTTAAAATTCCCGAATTTAAACGTTAAAAAATCATTTGAAATTAAATAATTTTTAAGTTAATAAAAAAAACTACCGAAAATGTTTATTAAGCAAATTGGAACATTCAGAAATTATTAAATTTCCGAAATGACATAATTTTCGAAATTCCGAAATTTCAAAGCACCTTAAATTGGGACAACTGAAAAATTTCAAAAAATAAAATTCCAGAAATATCAAATTTTATAAAAAATTCTCGAAATTCTAAAGATGCCGAAAAATAAATATCCCGAATAAGGAAATTTCTGCAATAATAAAATTCCCGAATAGTTTATCATATTACCGAATTTGAAAATTCCTGATTAATAAAATCCCCGACAGAAAATTGCCGAATCATAAAAAATCCGACGCTGTAAAATTTCCGAAACTAGAAAGTTCCCAAATTAGAAAATTCCCGAATTTAAATATTAAAGAAAATTCCTGATCAATATTATTTATTTACTTAAAATTTAATGATAAAATATGTAAACAATAATTGAGAATTTTCAAATTAGGGAATTTCATTATTTGAAATTTTCCAATTATTATTTTTCGGGATTTTTCAGTCGTCCGTAGAAAATTACCGAAATTAGTAAATTCCCAAAAGTTGCAAATTGCTGAAGTTACAAATTTCAAAAAAAAAAAATATATTATATTAAATTTATATATGTAAATTTTTTTTCTCGGAAATTTGAAATTTTTTGGAATGTAACTGAAATTTCGGGAATTTGAAAATTCTGGTTTCAAAGTTTCTATTTTCATTACCTTTTACTTTTAAAATATTTCAATTTCTTTACTAATTTTCTTGGTATTTTGATATTTTTCGGAAATTGTCTACTTCGGTGATTATATTTTCGGTATTTTTGAACATGCGGGTTTCTTGTTTTTCGGCAAAATTATGTAATCCCACATAATTTTATCTGCTTTAAGACATAAAACTATGAATGTTTAAGAAAAGAATTGAAATTCTGAAAAATTTATTTTATATTAAAAAAAAGTTTATTTTATATAAAGAGATATTTTAGCTGGAAAGAAACTCAGAGGATATCTTCCTCATATTACTATGAATTAAAAATAAAAATCAAGAAAAAATCATAGGACCGCTTTTTGAGAAAATTCACTTTTATCGAAAAATGTACGCCATTTTAGTAATTTAAAAATATGCTCAAATTTTTTCACGGCATTTGAAAGGGTGTAGATTGAACTAGAAATTGTGATAAAGAAAATCAAATTATGTCTATTTGTTGCCTCGATAAAACTTTTTAAAGACAATTTTCGTTAATTTTTTTATCATTCACCTAAATATTCAAGTAGCCCCAAGGCATACATTTTTTTTTTTTTTGATGAAAAATAGAAAATACGTGTCTCATATTTTTCCATAGAAAACAATATATTTCAACCCAAAAAAAATTCCGTGACATCACCAGGGACAGTTTCTTAAATAGAAAATGTTATTTACAAGGGAAATGTATAGTAAAAGTGAAGATTGTATTTTCTGATTATTGTATCTTCTATCTAGGATCTTTTATCAAAGTGGATCAAGATATTGGATTAAATTTCCTAAACGAAATTCGTTTCCTGAATTAAAAATACCAGTCTTTCAATTTCCTATTCTTTGAACTAAAACTAAAAGTGAACTAAAATCGCTACTATTTGACTGCTATTTCAAAGTTCTCAGAATATATTTTGTTTGAGATATCAGTTAATATCCTATTTTTACATTCTTATTTCTACTAAGTAATAATACAAATTTGGGAAAATAGAGAATTTTGGATTAGCAGTCTTCATGTATATCTAAATTTAAAAAAATAAAAAAGTATTTAGGATGATAAAATAGAGGATCTTAGTTGGTAGCAGAAGATTAAAAAGGAAATTAACATTAATTGCAGATTTGGTTGGAAGTTTGCAGCAAGACCACACTGGTCTTTAATTTCACTTTCATTCTTGTGACTTCGGACACAAGATTGTGGTCTTTTTCGTCTCAGAGATCTCTCCGCCTTCCAACAAGGGAGTGTGTCCGAGGCATTTTTCGGGACAATATCACTGTGGGTAATTTTTAAAGGAAAATCGTTCGTATTTCCACAATGAGTGTCTATCACAAGCAATAACATATTGCTGAGTTCTAATGGTTGCACAACGTAGGGTCTGTGGCACATATTGTCTGAATCTGAATCGACATCGTAATCTCTGTGAGTGTGATTCAGAAGGTACAAGTTCACCTGTTGACAAAACAAAAAAAAAATTAGTCAAAATGGGCGCCATACGGCTACAAAAAAGGGTTTCGTAGCCTATGAGGACGTTAATTAAAGGGTTCGAATCTTCCCCTCTCTTACTTTCCCTTCTCCACTCCCTCTCCTTTCTCCTGATTCCCCTCCCCTTCCTCACCCCTTACTTTCCTATTCACTTTCTGTAATTATGGCCCCTCTACTTCTCCTCTCCTCACTTCTATACCCATACTTCCCATCCCCTATTCATCCTCACTTCCCAACTATCCTTCTCTTCCACGTCCCCATCTTTCTCTACACGCCCTCACTTCCCTATTTTTCTCCCCTCTATTCACTGTCCTTCCCCTCCCCATACTTTCCCTAGTTTCCCTACCCTCAGTTCCTATACTTCCCCTCCCTCTCCTGACTTACCACTTCACTTTCATCACTTATGTCTCATCTGATTTTCCTAGTTCCACTCCCTTCACTTTCCCAACTTCTCCACATTTCACTTCACTTCCCTAACATCCCTTCTCTGCTCGCCTTTACTTTCCTACTACTCCTCCCTTCTCCGTTCTTCTCCACCACTCACTTTCCCTACTTCTCCAAACCTCTCTTTCTCTACTTCACTTCTACACATTTCATCTCCTCATCACTTGACGTCTTCCAACTGTCCCTCACTTTCCCTACTTCCGCTACATTTATTGACACTCTTTCCTTTCCCATCACTTCCCTTAGTTTTACTCCTTGTACTTCCCATACTCTAATTCCACTATTAGCCCTCTCTACTCGTCATCCCCTCTCTTCCATTTCCCTACTTCCACTTCCCTACTCACCCTCTCTTTCTTACAAACTCTACACTCCCCTCCCCTCACTTCCCCCACTTCATTTCTACTCACTTCCCATCCACATCACTCCACGTCCCTTCACCACCCTCACTTTACTTACTTCACCTCCCCTCGATACCCATGCTTTCTCTCCCTCCCCTTACTTATCCGTCCTCTATTTCCCCTACTTCCCTTCCCTTCCCCTCAATTTCCCTACTTCCCCACCCTTACTTCCATTTGCATACTCACCCTGACTTCCCCGTCCTTCCCTCACTCCCTTTCCCTATATCACCTTGCCTGCTTTCCCTTCCTTAATCGACGTTACGGAAGTTAGGTCTACTACCTCTCCATTCCCCGTCCTTCCCCTCCCCTTACTCTGCCCACTTCACTTCTCCACACTTCCCTTCCTTAGGACTTTTCGTTGCCTCACCTACAGTAACTTCCCCTTGTTTCACTCCTCTTACTTCCTATTCACTTCTCTTACTTATCCGTCCTATAATTCCACTACTACCACTCTATTTCCTGCCCTTCCCTCACTCTCGTTTTACTACTTCCCTACTCGTCCTCACTTTTCTACTATCCCTCCTTTCCCAGACCTTTTCCTCTCCACGCTTTATATTATTTACTTCTAGTTACTTCCTCTCTCAATCACTTCACGTCCCTTCACCACCTCTCGCTTTCACCACTTCCTCTCTTCTCACTTCCCATAATTTCACCCTTGTCACTCCTTATACATCCTCTCCCTCCTCTTACTTATCTCTCTCCTAATTCTCCTACTTTACCACTCCTCACTTGTCATTCTTCTCCAGTCCTCCTTTCCTTTTACTTTTTCTACTTCACTTCCCCACACTTCCCCTCCTTATGACTTTTCGTTGCCTCACCTTCGCTCACTTTCCCTGTTTCCCCTGACTTCACTTCCAATCCTTCCCCTGTCCTCACTTCCCCTTGTTTCACTCCTCTTACTTCCCTATTTACTTCTCTCACTTATCCGTCCTCTAATTCCACTACTACCACTTGATTTCCTACCCTTCCCTCACTCCCGTTTTCCTACTTCCCTACCCCCCCTCACTTTTCTACTATCCCTCCTTTTCCAGACCTTCCCCTCTCCACACTCTACCTAATTCACTTCTAGTCACTTCATCTCCCAATCCTTAACGTCCCCTTAACACTCCTCGCTTTCCCTACTTCCCATCCCCTCACTTCCTATAATTTCATTCCCCTCACTCTTCATACTTCCTTTCCCTTCCCATCCTTATCCCTCCTCTAGTTTTCCTACCTTACCACCCCTCATTTTCCATTCTCCTCCAGTCCTCCTTTCCTTTTATCTACCCACCCTGGCGTCCCTACTGCTCCTCTTGTCACCTTTCTTTCTACTCATCCCATCCCCTACTTTTCCTTCCCTACTCGCCCTCACTTCCCTATTACCCCTCCCTTCCACATTCTTCCCCTCCCCCCACTTCGCCTACTTCACTTCACCACATTTCCCCTTCCGGGAAAAAAGTACAAAGGACGAAAATCCGATCAAAACTATAAAGGGTTTTGCCCAAGGCTACGAAACCCTAAAAATTAGAACCTTTCAGTCCGAACTTTTGGAATAGAACCTTTCAAAAGAAATCAAATAAAATATCAAAAATAGAATAATACTAAGGTATGAATAACAGAATTCACAGCCAGAAATGCTCTCAAAACAGGGGAAATAGATTTTAGAAAATAGTCAAATTTTAAATCCAAATGTTAAAACTTCAGTTAACAAAATTATTTTCAACCACAAAAAAAAGGCAACCACAAAAAAAAGGCAACCAAATGGTTCAAGTTATAACCAAAAAAAGATTTTAATTTTAACCGAAAAACAGTTAAATTCAACAAAAAAAAAACTAATTTCCAACAAAACAGTTAAATTTCAACCCAGAAATATAATGTTTCAACCAAAAAGGAAATTTTCAACTAAATAGTTGACTTTTCCACCAAAATAATAGAATTTTCAACCCAAAAAAACGAAGTTTTAACCAAAAAGTTGAATTTCCAAACCAAAACGACGAATGTTTTGCAAACCAGTTGACTTTTCAACCAGAAAATATGAATTTGTTAACAAAAAATCCATTTTTAAACAAATAGTTGGATTTTTAACACAAAACGATAAATTTTCAACCAAAAATAGAATAGTTAAATTTTCGCCTAAGAAAATTAATTGTGAGTAGAAAAAGAAGAATTAAAAAAAAACAGTTAAATTTTCAAGCCAAAAAGATTAATTTTCTTCTAAAAAGGATAAATTTTCAACAAAATACATGAATTTTTATTCAATTTAATCAATTTTCAACCAAGATTTGAATAGTAAAATTTTCAGTTTAAAAAATTTATTTTCAACAACAAAAAACCTCATTTTAAACAAAATAGTTCAATCTTCTACAACATAGTTGAATTTTTAACTAAAGAAAATAAATTCTCGATGAAAAAATTAATAGTTGAATTTTCAAGTAAAAACTATCAATTTTCAATAAAAAATAGACTAATCAAATTTTCATTTCAGAAAATTATTATTCAACAAAAAAGCTAATTTTGAACAAAACAGTTAAATTTTCAAGCAAAAAAGATTAATATTCTACCCAAAAGGATAAATTTTCAACAAAATATATGAATTTTTAAACAATTGAATCAATTTTCAACCAAAATTTGAATAGTTAAATTTCCACTTACAAAAATTAATTTTCAAAAACAACAAAAAAACATCATTTTAAACAAAATAGTTCAATCTTCTACAACATAGTTGAATTTTTAACCAAAGAAGATAAATACTGAATGAAAAATTTAATAGTTGAATTTTCAAGTAAAAACTATCAATTTTCAATCAAAAATAGACTAATCAAATTTTCAGTTGAGAAAATTAATATTCAACATAAAAAGCGAATTTTCAACAAAATAGTTTAATGTTTGAACAAAAGAATGAATTTTTAACAATGCATTTCAACTTTCAACCAGTTAGTTGAATTTTCAACCCATGAAATTAATTTTTCACCAGTAAAAGATGAATTTTGAACCAAATACATGAATATAGTTGAATTTACAACTAAAGACAGTACATTTTAAACAAAAAATGGAATAATTAAATTTTCAGTCAAAAAAATTAATTTTTAACACAAAAAAACGAATCTTAAATAAAATAGTAAAATCTTCAACTAAGTAGTTGAATTTTCAACCAAATAAAAAAGAATTCTCACTGCAATAATTAATAGTTGAATTTTTAATCTGAAAAAGATCAATTTTCAACCCAAAATGGAATAATTTAATTTTCAGTAAAACTAATTTTAAAAAAAAAAAACTAATTTTAAACAAAATAGTTGAATCTTCCACCGAAAAATAAATTTATAACAAATAAGTTCAACTTTCAACTACGTAGTTGAAATTTCAGCCAAGAAAATTCACTTTCTACTAAAAAGGCGAATTTTCAACAAAATTAATGAATTTTTTAACAAACAATTGAATTTTCAACTAAAAACGATGAATTTTCAAACAAAAATAAATAGTTCAATTTTCACTTGAACAATTAATTTTAAACAAAAAAATACGAACTTTAAACAAAGTAGTTAGATCTTCAACTGAGGAGATAAATTTTATTCAACAAAATAGTTAAATCTTCAAGCAAGAAAATACATTCTCAATGAAAAATTTAATAGTTTAATTTTCAAGTAAAAACGATTAACTTTCAACCAAAAATAGAATAGTTAAATTGTCACTTAAGAAAATTAATTTGTAACAGAAAAAGCGATTTTTGATCAAATTAGTTCAAGCTTTAACCAATAAAAGGAATTTTTAAGAAAGTAGTTCAACTTTCAACCAAGTAGTGAAATTTTCCACCAAAAAATACGACATTTTACAAAATAATTTTCAAAAAAATAATTAAATTCTCAACTAAAAGAGATGAATTCTGAACCAAAAATAAATAAAAAAAGGTAATTAGACTGTGAAGTCTGAATTAGGGATAATTAATAATAATTATGTAATAATAATAATAAATAATTATTATAGTTACCTCTTTGTCGCAAGGTTGAGGTCTTGTCCTCTTTATTAAAACCCTATTATCAAATTGTTTTTCATCTCTACTTTCTGGTACTGGAGGTTCTGAATTATCATTATCTGAATTTCCAGCTGAATATTCATCATTAGCGTGTGCATAATCACTGTGCCAGATTCCAGCTTTTGCGAATGCCCAAGCTGCTTGGCCAAACAACCAAGATGCTAATGTTCGCAGGGATTTCAGAGGCTGTAAAAATATTTATTTTAGAGTAAATTATTGTAATATTTCCTCCTTTCTCTTAAAAATCGAAAACCTCCCTAAATGTCCGTTCAACCTCTCTAACTGCCCGCCCAACCTCTCTAAATGCCCGACCAACCTCCCTAAGTGCCAACAAAATGGATCTCATACCTGGGTGTCTACTCAAGTCCTGATGAAAATAATTAATTGAATAAATAATACTAAAAACATAATTAATTATTTTTGGAACTTGTTCCTATAACGTCCATGAATTTAAATCATAATTAAAACAATTTTTTATTTTTTTTTTATATCCTATATTGAGCTACATTTAAAACGCTTCAAATTCCCAGCATTTCAAGTAAAAATATAGAATTTTTAACAAGATAGATGAACTTTAACCAAATAGTTGAATTTGTAACCAAAAAGATGAATTTTCTACAAAAAAGACGAATTTTCAACAAAATACTTGAAATTTGAACCTAATAGTTGTATTTTCAAATAAAAAAATCAGCTTTCAACTAAATAGATTAATTTTCACTTACAAAAATTAATTTTCAACAAAATAAAAGAATTTTCAACAAACTAGTTAAATTTTCAACAAAAGTTATGAATTTTCATTCAAAAGTTGAACAAATCAATTTTCTGTGAAAAAAAAATTAATTTTCACCCAAAAAAAGACTAATTTTCAACAAAATATTTGAGTTTGACCAAAAAATTAATTTTTAACAAATTAGTTCAACTTTCAACCAAGCAGTTGAATTTTAAAACAAAAAGATGAATCTTCAATCGAAAATTGAACAATTAAATTATCAGTTAAAAAAATTAATTTTCAAACAAAGAGACAACAAATTGAATATTTCGATTTTTTGTAAAAGATGTTAATTTTAAACCGAAAAAAAAACATTCTTAACTAAAATGATGGAATATGCAACTGTTTTAGTTATATTTTCCGTTAAAACACAAATTTTAACAAAAAAAAACGAATTTTCAACCAAATTCAATCAATTTTCAAACAAAAATAGTGTAGTTAAATTTTCAATTTGAAAAATTAATTTTTAACAACAAAAAAACGTATTTTCAACCAAAAAGATGAATTTTTAACTAAGAAGATTAATTTTCTAACAAAAAGGATGAATTTTCAACAAGATACATAAATTTTCAACTAAAACAGACAAATTCTCAACCAAAATTTGAACAGTTAAATTTTCAACCAGAGTGATGAATTTTGAATTTGAATGATGAATCTTCAGTTGGACTAGTTCAATTTTAAACAAAAAAATGAATTTCAACAAAATACTTGAATTGTCAAGTAAAAAAGAACAATTTTCAAACGTAAATTCAATAGTTACATTTTTAGTCAAAAATACTCATTTTTAAACAAAGCGATGAACTTTCAAATAACATAATGGAATATTCGACTGGATTAGTTAAATTTTCAGTTAAAAAATGAAGTTGAAGAAAAAAAAAATTTTCAACAAAAGTTCTCAATTTTCAACTGAACTATAAATATTAATCTAGAATAGTTAAATTTTCAATTGAAAAAACTAATTTTTCACAAAAAAAAACAAAATTTCAAAAAAAATTTATGAATTTTCAACTAAAAAAGACAAGTTTACAACCAAAAATTAAATTTTTATTTAAAAATATTTATTTTTGAATAAAGCGATGAATTTTCAACTAACATAATGGAATATTCGACTGGATTAGTTAAATTTTCAGTTGAAAATTAATTTTCAATAAAAAAAAAGAAATTTTAACAAAAGTTATCAATTTTCAACTGAACAATAAATATTCATCTAGAATAGTTAAATATTCAATTTGAAAAATTAATTTTTCACGAAAAAACAAATTTTCAAAAAAAATCATGAATTTTCAACTAAAAAAGACAAGTTTACAACCAAAAATTAAATTTTCATTTAAAAATCTTAGTTTTTGAATAAAGCGATGAATTTTCAACTAACATAATGGAATATTCGACTGGATTAGTTAAATTTTCAGTTGAAAGTTAATTTTCAATAAAAAAAAATAAATTTCAACAAAAGTTACCAATTTTCAACTGAACAATAAATATTCATTTAGAATAGTTAAATATTCAATTGAAAAAATTAATTTTTCACGAAAAAAAAAATTTTCACGAAAAAACAAATTTTCAAAAAAAATCATGAATTTTCAACTAAAAAAGACAAGTTTACAACCAAAAATTAA